>JZKD02S1288058.1:731798-752934 GCA_000966675.3 Picea glauca | reverse complement strand
GGTACTATGGCATACAAATTGGAGTTGCTTGCATCTTCATGAGTACACCTAGTTTTCCATGTTTCATTCTTAAAGAAGGTTATAGGCGACAAGATCCCAGTTCAAACTATATTTCCAAAACTTGACGAGGAAGGAAAAATCATATTGGATCCTGAAGCCATCACTGATACAAGAATTCAATAGCTGAGGAATAGATCCATTTCAGAGTATCTCATTAAATAGAGGAAACTATTGGCTGAAGACTCCACTTGGGAAGATGATTTTTTTATACAGAAGCATCTAGAGTTACTCAAGTGTTGCGTAAAACACTTGTCTCAAGGGGAGGGGCATGTTAAGCCCTAATATTGGATCATTACCCCTTAATTGGGGCATATTACATTAGTAATGTTATTTTATTTATGTCAGCTTTATTCAATTAGTTGTAATTATACCTCCTAGTCTCCTATATATACCAAGGAGACATTTTCATTTGGAATCATCTTGTACTAGAACATTTATGTGGGGTAAAAGGAGGTTTCCCCCCCAAAGAGACTTATTATCTAAAATTGTCTCTTTTTCAAGGCGTTGAGTACTTATTTTGAGGTTTTTCTATGCTATATTGATATTTGGTTCTTAACAGACAGAGACGCGTGATTGTAGGTTAGAACCAGGGATTTTCCTAGAGGTTCATCTCTTCCTTGTAGCTATGGAAGAGAATGCACAAGGTGTGTGCACTTTATGAGGTCCTTGTGTTAAATGAGAAGGGAGTAGCAAAAGTTCTAGAACACCTTCTGGTGCTAAGAGAATTTAGGGACGTCTTCCCTGAGGAGTTACCCAGGATTCCACCAGAGAGGGAGTTGGAATTAACCATAGACCTAAAACTGGGGACTGAATTGATAGCAAGAAAGCCTTATCATATTTCTACCCTGGAATTATAGGAGTTAAGAATGAAACTGAAGGAGTTGTTGGACCTAGAATTCATATGTCCGAGTGTTTCACCGTGGGGTGCACCTATTATCTTCATATGAAAGAAGGATGGGTCATGGAGACTCTACATTGACTACCATCGATTGAACAATGCAACGATCAATAATTAGTATCTGTTGCCAAGGATTGATGATTTGTTTGATTAGATTAAAGGCACAATAATGTTTTCAAGGATCGACTTGAGATCAGGGTATCGCCATTTATGGATCAAAGACGATGACATCCCTAATATCTTTTTTAAGACAAGGTTGGGACATGGATCAAAGATGATGACATCCCTAATACCGCCTTTAAGACAAGGTTGGGACTTTACGAGTTTATTTTTTTACCTTTTTGACTGACAAATGCCCCTCGGGTATTTATGAGATTGATGAACGGGGTATTCCATGAATACTTGGACAAGTACATCCAAGTATTCATTGACAATATTTTGATTTACTCTCAGATTATGGAGGAGCATGACGAGCACTTGCGCTTGGTACTGCAGTTTCTACGAGAGAACAAATTGTATGGGAAATTGTCTAAATGATCATTTTATCAATCGAAGATTCACTACATAGATCATGTCATCTCCGACGATGGTATCATTGTGGATCCAACAAAGGTCAAGGATATTATGGAATGGCCTGCGTTGAAAAATGTCTTAGAAGTGTGTAGCTTCATGGGTTTAGCAGGATACTATCGACGACTCATCGAGGGTTTTTTGAGGATAGAAAATCTGATCACGAAATTACAAAAGAAGAACAATAAGTTTTTTTAGACCAAGAAATGCGTGGAAACATTTCAGAGTCTCAAGGAATTGTTGACAACAACACCAATACTAAATATCTCTAACATGGACACAGACTTCTTGGTATGCACTGACGCATCCAAGGAATTCTTAGGTGGAGTTTTGATGCAATACAACCGAGCGATCACTTACATCTCTAGAAAGTTGAGAAGGCATGAGGAGAACTATGCAATGCACGATTGAGAGTTGTTAGCCATTGTATATTCCTTGATATTTCGGAGACATTTCCTTATTGGACGGAAATTTGAACTAAAAACAGACTACTATGGACTACAATACATCTTTACACAAAGCGACTTGAACGTGTGACAATGGTGTTGGTTGGAATTTCTTAGCGAGTACGATTTCAAGATTACTTACATAAAAGGAACAATGAACATAGTGGTGGATGCGTTGAGTCAGAGACCACACATATTTTCGATGATGCCTCTTCAGACGAATCTACGTGAAAATATTCTAACTTTACAGCGTGACGATAATCGATACAAAGAGGTCAAGAATATTATTGGACAAAACAAAATGATGGTACCAAAATTTGAAGGATTTACTATGGACAACAATAGATTATTGAGATTTAAAATTTGAATTTGCATACCACCCAATGATGAGTTGAGAGTTTGATCCTAAACGAGGCTCACAAAGCAGTGTATATGGCTCACCCAAGAGTCACAAAGATGAAGGCATACCTTAAACCATTATTCTTCTGGAAATAAATGAAGGCAGACATAGTCAACTATGTGGAAATATGCCTAGAATGTTAGTAGGTGAAGGTTGAACATAGACATCCGGCATGATTACTACAGCCACATGCAATTCCGGAATCAAAATGGGAGGTCATTTCGATGGATTTCATTGTTGGATTGCCATTGACGGTAAGGAGACATGACTCAATTTTTGTGGTAATCGACACTTTGACGAAGAGTGCTCATTTTATGCTTGTGCATCTAATGTATCAGGCACCTGATATAGCTAGAGTTTTCATCAATGAGATTGTGAGGCTGCATAGCATGCCTAAGAGGATTATATACGATAGAGGCTCAGTGTTTACAGGATGATTTTGGACTAGTTTCCAAGAGGCCTTGGGAACCCAACTTAACTTTAGTACTGCGTATCACTCGGAGATAGATGAGAATACTGAAAGAATGAACCAAATATTGGAGGAAATGTTGCGTATGTACATGATGGACCGACAAAAGCATTGGGAAGAATTCTTGGCACTAGTAGAATTTTCTTATAACAACAGTTATCAGAGCACCATTGAGATGGCACCTTTTGAGTTTCTTTATGGGGAACTGTGTCAGATGCCTTTGATTTGGGATTGGCTTAAGGATGAGGTCCTGGTGTGACTAAAAGCAATCCAAAAAATGGAATATCAAATGCAAACAATAAGACAATGGATCCAGGAAGCGCAAGATCAACAGAAGAGTTATGTCGATGCACGTCATGTTGACTGTAGTTACGAAGTTGGTGATTGAATCTTCTTATAGGTGAAACTACATGAGAGTTCGATCAAGTTTGGAAAGGGTGATAAAATATCTCTTAGGTTCATGGGACCCTTCGATTTTTTAGAAAGGAAGGGGACCGTGGCCTATCAACTAGCCTTGCCTGATTCTTTGAGGCGTATGCACAATGTTTTTCATGTATCTGTTTTGAGACATTATGTTAGTGATCCTACACATGTTCTTGACATGAGTACCTTGTAGGTATCAGATGAGGGTGCTCTCACGGAAGAGTCAATATGCATCCTGGACCATCACATTAGACAACTATGATGTTGAACAATAGATTAGGTCAATGTCCAGTGGGACAATTTTACTTTGCACTCGGCGACCTAGAAGGATGCATATGATATGCACCAACAATTTCCATTTTGGTTTGATAGATAGACTTATGATACAATGATACACTTTATTTCAGCACATACATTGTGAAACTTCAGGACAAATTTTAAAACAAGAGGGGTTGTATGTAACATCCCGCTCTTGCGCACACTGAGTGAACTTATTCTTTGAGGACACTTGCGTGAAAGTGATCTGGGTTATTATACTATTGGTCATTTTGATTATGATTATGAGATATTGTGGATTTGATGATATGTTATTTTGTTTTATTTGTGTATACATGTGCTATTGACTGGGTTCTTCTAAGTGTGTAGGACTTTGGACATTGAGGATGCAGAGACATCGATGAAATCCCTTGGACTCTAGATCGACTCAGGGAATGCACTATTAGGTTTCAATGTTGTTGATGTGACATATGTACATATGATTAGATGTTATGATGATTGATTATTATTGCTAACATGATTCATTGATAGATGTAGGCTGAAGATAGCTTGTCAACAAGACTCACATTTGGAGTAGAGGAGTCACACATGACAACCATAAAATTTGAGGGAGAGGTGTGGCAACAGACCTACCACAACCTACTATCACTCCCATCATGGCTCGAACTGTAGTTTAACGATTACCTACTTCAAGAATACCCATGATGCCGCGAGGGTAGACTGTGGCAGTCGCTCACGATGATTCTAAGTGGCATGTAATAAGGCAAGGGCCTTATTCCTTAGAGGCCCTTTGTCTCCCATAAGATCACCTAGCAGAGTATTGACTCCAGGGGTTTGACATCTACCAAATTCAGTCAAGAGGTGAGTGGCACCCTTGGAGCACGTAGTGCATTTTGAAGGGAATGTCATGAAAGGAAAATGGAAAGAGGCAAGTAACACCCTTGGAGCACATAGTGCATATTGAAGGGCACATCATGCAAGGAAAATAGAAAGAGGCGAGTGGCACCCTTGGAGCACGTAGTGCATCCTGAAGGGCACGTCATGATTTTAACTAGTAAGTGAATAAATCTAGTCGGCCTTAAAATGAATGATGTGATAAGTAAAATTTAATGACTAATTTTTCCCTTAAGATCTTCGCCCAGCCTAGTGAAATTAAAACCTAGGACTAAGTAGAACATGTGGTAAGAAAATAATAATAAATAAGCATATAACAAAAAGAGGGGTAAGAAATTCAAAATCATTTATTAAAGTCAAAATTATAATGGAGGTTTAAATTTTTAAAAAATGGATAATGGTTTTTTTTATCTACATTTGCTAATTTATTTTTTAGTTAAAAAGAAAAGAGGGTAAATGGTTTTTTTATATACACTTGCTAAATTAATTTTTAAATAAAATGGAAAAGGGTAAAAGGGTTGTTTTATCTACACTTGCTAAATTGATTTTTTTAGTTAAAAAGGAAAAAGGGGGAAACTTAAAAGAAATAGGAAACTTAAATAAAGGGGGAAACATATGGAAAAAGCTCAATGTCTAAGTCAGTAAGGAATCTTGCCTTTGGAACTTTCTAATTATGAACTCAATTAGGAATTAAGTAAGGTGTAATAAGTGTAAGGGAATTTTGGGACACTCAGGAGTGTTTTTAGGAATTCTTTAGGTGGGTGATAGAATAGGAATAATAAATTAATTAATAAAATTGATTTTCTGGTGCAACTAGGGGATTGGGCGACATGTGTATGGGGGAGGCTTTTCAAAATTAATTAAATGGAAAATAAGTTTAATGAGAATTTGGAAAACTAATTACTTAAAAATTATATAAAAATATTGAGGAGGAGGAGTATGGATCTCTCATCTTTTACGTAACACTACGCTACTGAAATTTATCTTGACTGGACTTTCTCTTGTGGGAGTTGGGATACCCAACTCCAGTAATGAGTGGTAGCTTGATCTTAAGAGGCGAGATGGATTCTATCATTCTTTAGTATTGTGTGCACGGACCCTTTGCGGCTCGAGGGGCTCAGGGGGAAGAAGAGTACCCCTAACGTTTGTTGGGAGGTACTAGTGAGGTCACATCGGTTAGAAAAAGGAAGTTGGACGAAGCATGCACGAGACAATGACTTCGAAGCTTTTGCATGTGGCTACGGTATGCATGTATATATTTGTATTGAATGGTAGTTTAAATATTGTTCCTCCACCTTCAGTAATGTACTCTTACTATGTTAGAGTTTATGTTTATTGAGTGTAACGCTATCTACAGATTTCATATCTATCTTTATCAAATTGTCTTGATGAGCCCAACGTTTTATGATCAAGGAACTTAAAGTCATCCCATCCTTATGCTCACTATATTTTGAATTGATTTCCCATGGCGAACCCAAACTCTGATTACAATGATTTCTCCGTGTCTCTTTTTATTGATTAATACGAAGAAAAATTGTGTTTTTATCTTCTATTCCTTATCCCTTAAGTTATTAGTTTGTTCTAGGAGTTGAATCGATGGTCGTTACTACCGTTTTTAAAGACTTATAGATTCAAATGGCCCATTTTCCTGTGCATGGATAATAAGTGAAGGACAATTTTCTCCCCGCTATCTATCCCTTACTTATCTTTGTGTTTTCTTTTATGATTAATCTCTAATCCTTGTGCCCTTCTTGTGATTAAATACTTATGCGTTTTGATTCTCAACATTTGATTCTCAGAGTGGTATTGATTCTTTGCAGTTTATTTTTATTATTGTTCTCTATGGAGAAGATCTGAATGTAGATTCGATGTCAACAAATCGCTGATATTCCTTGCATATCTTCATTTTTACCAGTCAGTAAAATCACTGTGTTTAAATTTTATACCAGCATGAATATTTGCCTTGAATTATACCAGTTTTTATATCATTTTTCATACGAGTATAAATTTGCCTTATTTAAATCCACCTTGATTTATACCAGTTTTTATGCCAGTTTCTATATCAGTCTTTATATACGTTTTTATACCAGTCATCCTGTGTATTGCGTTTGGGGTTAAACGATCTGAATTGTTGCTTATAAATGCACTGAAAAAAAAATGAATTTCATCTTGATCTCTGCCTGGTGTTTGCATATCAAACTTTAAATTCACTCTCTCTTAATCGAGCTCCTACTCGTACAAACTCGTGGTTCAATGCTTCTTGCACTCTGTGTTGCTGCATTCCCTTGATTATCTCGTGTTGGTATGGAATTACGATTGGGGGAATATCAGGATGTGTCGTGGTCCTACCTACGAGTTTATTGGTCGAATGAGAATAACAAAGAACTGATAGGAAGCTTTTACTTTGTAGTTTTGCAGGTTGAAACCTCCGACTACAGAAATCTTTGGGAATCGAAGGTGCAACCTGGGGAATAGTGTGCATTAAGTGATTGCTCGAGCTGTAGTGTTTTCCCATGGATTGGTATTCTCTGCCTGCGATTTTCTTTTATAAATCCCTGCATTGGATTTTCTTTTATGAATCCTCGCATTTTGATTGATAAACTCTGAGCTCTGTGATTTTCTTTTATAAATCCTTGCATTGGATTTTCTTTTATAAATCCCTGCAGTTTGATTGATAAACTCTCAGCTCTGCAATATTCATTTATAAATCCCTGCATTCGATTGGTAATCATGCCTTCATTATGATTGATAAGTCTTATTTATGGTTAAGTCTATTATACATTCTTATTTAATGCATTGATTAACTAGTACCAAGGGTCGGTCATCAATTTTGTGGTTTAAATGAGGATAAAGGAGATGTAAAGGAATGCCGATAAGTTTTATTTCTAACTGTCGATTTAATATTATTACCATGGTTATTTATTGGTGATGATGGTTGACTATGATGGTTTTGGGATTTAGTTTATTTAAGGTTTCTCATCATAGACCCCATAGGAGAATGAAATGGTGGTTAGACAAAGAGGGTCTTGAGTAATAGTATATTAATGAGTGGGAATAGAAATGGAGTTCAGAAGATCAACTAGTTTATATTAAAATGTTATCTTAACTTAAAAGTCTCCATGCTTTTAGCATAATAGAATGTTCATTGATTTATTAATGTTATCATGTTAAATCATAGATTGATTGAAATGGAATTACGACGACAGACTTATGGTGTAATAGTTTTTTTTAAACGTTCTTGATGTAATTTGGAGTCTTAGGCATCATAATGAATTGAGTTTATTTTCCTTGCTATCTTCACAACGCGGGAAGTATTGAAGGAATGTCCATAAAATTAAGTGAAAGGAATTAGATGACATAAGTGTTATAAAATTCTTGGCAAATATATTTAATTTGCCATATCTTCATGATATATTTTTTCTTAAAGCTACTTACTGATGTTGGAATGTATCATAGATGGAAATTGTGTTAATCAATTGTTTTATGTCACGTGTAATGTACTAATGTAGAATGTTTCATAGGTAGTAATTGTGTCAATTAACTGATGTACATACAGTAGTATAATTTCATGTCGCACCATGAATACTTGATAATTGATATTGATGGTTGATCATTGTTTATCTTTTCGCTTCAACTTATTTGATGTATGGAACTGTATCAATAATTATGAACTTTTATGTTGATCATCTGTTGTGCTATTTATGGAAATTCATTGGCTTTATGTCGTTATTGAATTCGATGATGTGTTTTTGAAATGCTTTCAATTTGTGCAATGAATCTATTATCCAAATGAAAAAAAAAATTACCTCGTTGTTCGTTGTCATCACAGAGGGGGCTTTACATAGGGGAATCAAAAAATTTCTTGGCCTTTTGATCAAATAGAGAGATATTTTGAGCTGGAGGGTTTGGTGTCTTTGAATAATGAAGCTTATATGGAGTAGAAATCCCTAAATCAATTTATCAATGCTGTTCTTGATTGTGAGATGGGGGTTTGAGAATTGATAGAGGATTTCATCCCATGTCTTGCCCTATTTTTTCAACTCGGTTATGACAAGAAATTTGATGAGGTAGTGGTGGAATAGGTTGTTTTGAGGATTGGCCAAGTTTTTACGCACTTGGGAAGACATTTTCTCAAGACTTTTCAAGAAGTATAAAAGAAAATTCAAGGGCTTATTAAATTGGAAATGAGCTAACAAACGAAAATGGAAAGATTTGACGACAGAGTACCTACTTTCATAAGTGATAAGCCTGGTAATTACGATCAGGGGGTTAATCAATTCATCCTTCATCCATTCTTTGGAGTACCCTTTAGCTCCAAAAAAAATTTTAAATTCAGGCTTGAATACTCTGTTGTAGCTTGGTCATGGCAATTGATGGTGTTTGAACCATTGATCCCTAACCCATGGAAATTGATGGTGTTTGAACCATCGATCCCCAACCCGTGGAAATTTCATGGCTAAGGAAATTGAATCCTCAAATACCAAGAAGGCCAGAGACCATACACGTGCCATCCTCCCATAGAACTCGAGAGGGAATTGCAATTATGTGTGAATTAGATCAATGTCCAAGTCTTCGACTTGGACATTTGATCATAAAAAATGCATTAAAAAGTTTAATTTTAATTATCAACATGAATTTTAACAACATACCATTCAATTCATCTTAAATTACCAGTGAAACAGGTGTATCCTTTCGAACAATCGTGTTTGCATGAAATCGTGGTCATTTATAGTATATGCATACCTCATCCGATCCTCCATATGGTACTTCATCCAGTCGTCCATATGGCACCCCATCCGGTCTTCCAAATGACACTCCATATGGAACTACACATGGAACTTCATATGTCACTCCTGTGCAAGTAGAAATTATCCCCATTATAATGGGCGTTCACCGATAGCACTCAACCTGGGAAATTTATGACAGTCATGGTGAACAGGAACATGGACAAGATAAGTGTGAATAGAATGATCCACTATTAATTTCATTGTCATCGTTCTTGTAACATTATGAAAAAAATTGTTCCTTTATTCATAGGCGTGTAACACAAATTTGTAGTTAGCATTTAACAATCTGTAATTGAAACAAAGAACCAGTTAAACAGTCTTTCATTAAAAAAAATGTACAACAGGCTGATAACACACAATGATGTCAAAAATATAGAATTTAGCATTTTAATAAAAACAACTGCTAATATAATAGCCCAGAATATCATGAAAATGATATAATAGAATTTTTACAAAGATTCTACTTCCTCTTTGTTATAGCCCTAAATTTCTCTACACATGCATACCTGGCCTTTGGCCCTCTTACTTCCATTTTTTGCCAAGCCATCACTGAGTTTCTTTTCTAAAAACCCATTTTTTGAAGATGTACGTGCCATGCACCACTATTTCCCACATACATATGCTTTTTTCACCACTACAACTCTTGTACGTATGGATGTTGAACCACTACAGCCTACACATACTTGCAAAAGTTGTAAAAAATAAAATTTTGCAAGAAATTCATTGAGATTATGGGCTATTGGGTAGTTTCCCAACTAATCCATCACCTATATCCCTTCACCCAACTGAATAACCATCATTTTCCCATATAAAAGGAGGTGTTGGGGTATCATTTTACATCTAGACATAAGAACAATGAAACTCTACCCATTTCACATCCCCTCCTTGACCAAGTTATTGCAGCCCTTTTGTGAGAATTGCCTCTATAGTTCCCAATTAGTCCTTCTTCATCCATCATAAACCCATTCACTTCCCAAGAAGAGATCAGAAGTTCGAGAGGAGAAGCCATACAAAGGTGCACTTGGAGCTTGGTGAAGAGGAGAGAAGACCAAGTTCGTGGAGCATTAGCCGGATTTGGCTGTAAAGGTATAACCATTGAATTATCAATAAAAGAAGTACTTTTCCTATACCAAATCATGGTGTATTGAATGCTTTTAATGGTTTATGTTTTGTCATTCTAACATCTAACACTAATTTGAATATGGAATAGCCTGCTTATCGTGTTTTGTTTTTCAATATTTAGATGCAAGCAAGCCCTGGAAGAAGGCGTGCAATCAACATAACTTGCAAGAGCGAGGAGGTCATCACTGGACACAGAGTAGAGATATAGTTACCTGACCTTCCTCATCTTTGCTTTTCTTGTATGAGTTTTTCGTATGTTTTTGGTAGTTAGAGAAGTAGTTGACTTTTATATGGTTAATTGATCTACCTACATTCTGAACCCTAGTGTATTCATAAGGGGGTTTTCTCACTAGCAGAACTAGTGACCATACTGGGGAAACCTCTAGGGTTTTAGGGGATTTTTGGGTTGTCTGATTGGTTTTTTTAGACTTTTGAGTTTATGTTGAGTCTTTTGAGTCTTTTAATGGATTTTTGTCACCTTCAGGTGCCATAACATCTCTCCCTGCCCTTTATGTCTATTTTTTTCTTTCTTTTTTGAGAGAATACAGAGGTGTACATGCCTTGTTATGGGTCATCACACATACATACATGCCCTGCTTTATAGAAAACCTGCGTACATATGAAGGATGCTTAAGCATCAATAGCGTACCTAGTTCAAGAAACTATTTTTGAAGAAGAGGAAGTCAACCTCTTTCCTGATTGAGGTTTTTACTTCTTAGGGTATCTTGATGCACTACAAAGTCTCTATTTTACAATTATACCCTGGGTTAGATTTCAGATTGCTTGTCTTTTGAAATTTCTTGTGTTTACTTCTGAAAGGGTTTTTAAAAAATTCTTTGAGTGATTGATTTGTCTGTTTGGTTTCTTTTGTGATTCCTTGCGATCCACAATCAGCCCAAGGTCTATTTAAATATTGTCTTCTAATTCTTTTCCCCCTTTCATTTGCTTTGAAAAAAGAGAAAAAAAAAATGATTTCAAATTTTTCCTGTTTAAAGCATTTTCAAAAAAGAAAAATATTTTTCATTCTTTGTTTGGTAAAGTAGTTGGACTTAGTTATTTTACTTGACAGGAAAAACAGTTAATTTTTTTTAAGTTCTTTGTTGATTTCTTAGAACTTAATTAGCTCATAGTCGAGCAAAATTTTGTTTTAGGTCTTCTTTTTAAAGATCTTGAAAAAGTTAGTTATGAAAAAGTTGGTTACAAAGAGTTAGTTGTAAATCTTTACTTTTGACTAGAAGTAAATTTTCTTTCATAGTTTCATCTTTTTCTCCTCTTTTCATCTCTCATAAACATCACTAGTTTCATTGCCACATTATTTGAGTTAAACAAGACATTAAAACAAATGCTAAATCTAAAATTAATTAGACTTTTATGTTTGTAGGGTCAATCAACTAGTTTAGGGTTAGAGCCTTGAATTAAGTTGGAGAGGAAACTCTTCAAGGATTTTAAACAAACATTGGAGTCAGATCTAGGGAGTGTTAAATTCAAGTGATGTGAAAGTTATCCGGGACCCCCCTCTAACACAGGGGCTAAACACAAGGTTGTCTGAGGAAAGGAAGCGAAGATAACCACTCCAAAGTCGGACTGAACATAGTGGGGAAGGCATATTGAGGATCTGTCATGGGATACTATCGCTCAAATTTGCCTATGGATTTTCATGGACCTTGAATCCGTTCAATATCCTCATTTATCTTCCAGACCACTTTCTTTCAATAGCCTTGGTAGGTTTCATAATTGTTATCCTACTGATTGTGGTCCACTCGACTATCGACTATACCCTCCTAGTGACTATACCTTCCTGGTGACTGTTTGTGATATGGAAACTTAGTTTCCTTTATTTTATGGAATTACAGAGGTGACTTCAGGGGTATACCATGCTACCTAGGGCAGACCTTCGGTCACACTTTGAAGAGTATACCTGGAGGGTGCTTTTGTGTTCGAGTTTCACTTGCACTGGTAAGTTTCTCTAGTGTTGGTTGGCGTAACTGTTCTTCCAACTAGAGAATGGTTTTCTTGGTTTATCTTATAGAAATTTTTCTAGTGTGTGCTTGGTTTTAAATTTTAGTTAAAGCCTTACTGTGTCATTGATATTTTCACAAGGTGGAATATCAAGAGCTTTGTTGGTCGTGAAGGCTTCGGGGCTTGTCGCTGGTTGCGTTAGAGCCACCGCCGCCACCGTTACAACAAATAGTTGAACATCAAGGGTTATTCAAAGTGACCAGGCTGCGGGAAACTATGCTCGAGCCTACTTCGAGAGGATATTACTTGAATATGGAGGAACCAAATTTTTCTGACCATAGAACGAAATCTCTCGAGCCATCAAACCCTCTGATCACTGACTTGTCAGTGTTAATCTTGGTACAAGTTGTCCCTTTGAGGGTAACACCTTATGAGAATCATATAGTTTTACAAGTATCTATGGAAGCAAATGTTTCTACTTCATCTAGGAGTCCTCACACTCCCTTAATGGCTACTATCACAGGGGGTATCCTACCTCCTAACCCAACTTTGTCGGTTTGGACCATAGTGGTCTCGACCCGCTCTACCTCAGGTAGTGGTCTGGTACCATCATCCACGACGACTACTTCTTCATTTACATAGAGTGCGATGGGCCCTCCATTTTCATATGGGATGCTTGACCTCGATTCGAATTTTGTCCTTTCCTACTCCACCTTAAAGACCATAGGTCTAGGGGTAGGGAGATCCAACGCGCTCATGCAAGGGTCTATTGGGGGCACCTCAGTCTCCTATAATTATATCCCTTATGTCCGGGGTGAAATACCACCTCTGTCCCCCTCGCTCGATAATGATTTCCAGTAATGTATTGTGTCGAGTGCTAACTATAGCTTGTTTGGAGCAGGTGGTTTACGACCTTCATCTTACACTATGTTGGTGCGATCCATGTCATTCTCTTTTGTTGGCGCGTTTGGTAATAACGTTTTTTCTTCGGCTGTCGTCTCGGCTGGGGGAAACCCTAGTTTTGGACAACATAATCCTGTGAAGGGTACTATTCCTACACATGGGGAAAGTACAGGAGTTTTCTCCTCAAAAGGACTTTGGAATCCTTGGCATGGATCAATTCCCTCGCAAGGGATGTTGGTCAGGGGAAACCCCTTCCATTATCAATGGAATCCCGGGCAAGGCTCAATACCTATTCCCATCGGATCAGTTGGGGGGAACCCCTTCCACAATATTTGGAACACAATGTAGGGAGATCTCCCCTCCCAACCCAGATCGTCCAACTACAGGAATCAACTTATGATATCCCAAAAAACATTGTTTATGTACCTTGGTCAAGGCCATGGTTTCTACCAGAAACCTGGCCAACAACCCAACTTTTCTTGGCAATCTAGTGTTAGTCAAACTCCAGGCCCCGTTTTTCATCTACATAGTACCCAACCCAAACTATCATTTTTGGCAACGTTGCATCTGCCAGAATTTTCAAGGTTTCTTAACGACCCAATTTTTTATGATCCACGTTGGCCCCCCATGTCGACTAAGTTGCCATCGGATATTGCAAAATTTGCGGGCAATCTTGGTGAAGACTAGGGTGATCACATGAAAAATTTCCACCTATGGTGCTCGTATAACTTGCTGCGAGATGATTCCATATAGTTGCACATGTTTCAACACACTCTCATCAGGGATGACGCAAAATGGTACATTGAGCTCAACTGCTCAATATATTCTTACTTTAGCAACTTGGCGATGTTTTTTCTAAACCATTTCCAACTACCTGTGAGATACGATGTCGACACCAAATTGCTAGCTAACTTTGAAAAGACTAAAGCTGATCATATCTCAGATCACATTCGAAAATGGAGGCATTAGAAGAGCTTGATTAAGGTACAGGTCCAACCGGATTTCTTGTTGGAGTGGTTCCTAAAGTCTTTGGTACTAGTTTTATCTAAAGACGTTGCAAATTTGGGAGTGTTTTTAGAGGAGGAGGCGATAATGAGAGTACAACATCTCGAACTGATTTACTCTCAGTGTGACTTACTCTATGAGATTTTTCCAGATGTGCCATGGTCCATCCTCGATAAGGATAGACAAAAGTCTGTACCACATGTTGATGGTATAGTTGGTTCAACACAAGGAAATTTCATTGATCTGTTGTCAAATCAATTGCAACAATTTTCAATACCATCCAGGCCTCTGGTTCGGATGTTCCCCCTACCCAAATGTCAGACGTACATAATGTGAAGTCGATGAACCTGAAGGCCAACCAACAGCCTGAAGGAAACAAAAAAAAAATGAAACAAGAAGGGTAAGGGGGATAAGAAGCCTAATAAAAATGTTGGCGAGGGAAACACAGAGAAGAGAAAGTTGAAGTATCCATGTAACCTTTGCATGGAGGGCCACCTGACTTGCTTGTGCCCTCAACTTGTGGAGGCCCATAAGTTATTGGAACAGTAGCAGCCTGTTGTGCTGACGAACCCATTTCCACATAAGAAAAATATGACTTAAGCCTCAACTTCTTCGAGTGCGGATGGGTGCAATCAGGGACCCCCCATGTCTACCTCGACCTTAAACATTTACATGATGAAAGGTGACACTTATATAGAAACCAGGGTACATGATTATGGAATTCTAGAATCTTTCGAGAAGGGTAAAGAAGACACAAACCCACCTGTTCCTCTCCATATGGAGAAGTCAATGGGAGAAACAATGACACGCATCTCGAAAGGGGTGTTCAAGAAATATTCTCATAATCCAAATGCGAGGGCTGCCCAGAACTATTTTGTGGTGGAAGATTTGGCACAAACCCCTTGCGCTATGTCTTCTTTGGAGGTCCTTGAGAGCTGCCCTTCCCAGAGAAAGGATCTGTTGTTATCCTTGGGATCTGTAGAGACTTGTAACCTTGGATCAATCATTCTCGATATGACTGACTTGAAACATCGTCTCCATTACCACGTTGTATTTCATATAGTAGTGGCTCACACCAATAAATATTTTTCTCAGAATATATTCTACATGGTGGTTGATGAGGGTTCCTCAACTTGCGTGATGTCATTGGTTTTTTGGAAGGCCATTGGTCAACTCGTGTTGTCTCCATCACCTACTTTTATTACTTCTTTCGAGGATCTTTCTTTAATACCACATGGAATCATCCCTTATTTCCTCATGCAGTTAGGAGGGAAGACCATGTGTGTTGAAGTTGAAGTGGTCGTTGCACATCTCGACTACAATCTTTTGTTAGGAAGGAGTTGGACCTATGAAATTCATGTAGTGGTTGCCACCATTTTTTGGGTCTTTTTGTTTCCACACGAGGATTGAATCGTGACCATTGACCAGTTGTCCTTCTCCCATCCTAAACCTTCATCGGGGGCATCCACGGTTCTAATGATTGATAAACCTTAGCATGACACCATAAACATAGGGGTTGTTTTGTTTCCATCATTGATGGGTAATTTTGATTACCCACCTCCTTATGGCGATGTCAAATTCATATCGATTTCCCCGACAAGCCTAGGGCTAAAATATTTCAAGTGTCGTCATTCCGAACGACTTACTTTCTAGATCTATGGAATCTTCCTTCCCCATCAACCTCGATGGAAGGGATAGTGAATTCTGGCATGGCCATGCCCTTTTTCGTGGCATAATTTGCATACAGTATTGTCCATCAAGATTTGGCTGAACCTGATCTGACTCCCGTACAGGAGTTAGATCCAGTTCTCAACCCTATTTGGGCTCAAGGTTCCCTCGCCACTACATATTCTTTAGAATTCGTATTTCCCTCAGATGAGGCAATTCTTGAGGCATTGAATGGTCTAGACAGACCCTGGGATGATCTCCATCATAGATCATACTTCCTGCCAAAGTTAAGAAGAATAGAGGTAGGTGAATTTGTGTTGACTATGAATGGAGATAGGTCTTGTCCTATTAATCCTCTGGCTACACACGCAGTTTAGGCCAAGGGTAATATGGCAATTATTACTAAAACAATCCCTATAGATATCTCCAGAACCCCTAGCATCGTGGATAATTTTTTCGTCGCAGTGGACTTCTTCCTTGAAGAGATTCGAATTTATACAGAGTTATTTAAGGAATTCTGGGATGTTTTTTCCTAGTCTTACAAGGAAATTCTAGGAATTTATCCAAGAATCGTCAAACATGAGATAGAAAATTATCCTGATGCCAAGCCGGTATGACAGAAGCTTCATCCAGTGACTGCTCGGAAAGAGACAACTATTAAGGATGAATTAGAGAAATTTCTTAAGGTTATTTTTATCTACCCCATACAGTTGACACAATGGGTGTCAAATCCTGTTTCGGTTAACAAAAAATAGGGTATGATTTGTGTGTGCATGGACTTCCGTGACTTGAACAAGCTTGTTCGAAAGATAATTTTCCCACCCCATTCATCGATCATATTTTTGATGAATGTGCAGGATGTGAGATTGTTTCATTCATGGATGGTTTTTTGAGATATAACCAGATTCAAATCAAACTGGAAGAGCGACATAAAACAACTTTTATCTATCCTTGGGGCACATTTGCTTATTGCAATATGCCTTTCGGCCTAAAGAATGTTGGAGCCACTTTTCAGTGGGCCATGTATTTTTATTTCCATGACCTTAGACATATAGTCGAGGCTTATCTTGATGACCTAACATCAATATCTCACAAGAGATTTGATCATCCCGCACACCTCCGACTAATTTTTGAACGATGTTGCTACTATCATATTCACTTGAATCCTAACAAGTGAAGTTTTTGCATCACATCGGGTTGTCTCTTAGGCTTCATAATTTCGAGAACATGGATCATGGTTGATCCTCTTAAGGTTGAGGCAATAGGTTGGTTGCCTCCCCCTTGCACAATACCCCATCTTCAAAGCTTACAAGGGAAAGTGAAATGTCTTCAACATTTTGTCACAAACTACACCGAGATCACTAAATGGTTCATGTGTTTATTGAAAAAGGTATTCCCTTTCTGTTGGGATGAAGCCTCTCAATGTTCTTTTCAAGCATTGAAATGATCCCTTACATTTTCCCCTCTACTCTGGCCTCCTGATTATAACATAGATTTCTTGTTGTACTTGGTCGCTACAAAGTCGACCATCAGCATGGTCTTGGTTCAGGAGGATGATATGCTCGAGGAGAATGTTATTTATTACCTAAGTTGAGGCCTGGTTGGGCCGGAAATCAACTATCCCATGTTGAGAAGCTTGCGTTGGCAGTAGTTCATGATGTCTAGTGGTTTCATCATTATATTTAGCTTCACAAGACCACTGTCATTACTGTTGTGAATCCATTTCAATATGTGTTGACATGACGGGTCATTGGTGGAAATATCAATAGATGTATTGTAATCCTCTAGGAATTTGACTTGGATTTTGTTTCCATGAAATGCAAAAGGTCATTGGTCTTTATGGAACTTATTTCAGAACTTTCAATCGAATCAAGTGATGTTACGCCTGAAGAATCACCTATTAAAGGAGATCTTTTTCTGATCGCATCTTCAGACCCCTGGTATGAAGATATAATATTATTTATCCATAATTTGAAGTTCCCTTCCTCTGCTTCCCACAATGAGCATTGACGAATTCACCATCAGGCATGAAACTATCTCATACTTGATGACACTTTGTATCATCGAGGTGTATATTGCACTCTTCATCAGTTCCTTATACACGAGGAAGAAAAAATTGTTCTTAATGAATTCCACACTAGAGAATGTGGTGGTCATTTTTCTGGGTTGGCAACAACCCAAAATATTCTACGAGTTGGTTACTTTTACCTTACATTAATCAAGGATTGCGTTGAGTCGGTCAAGAAGTGTCACCCGTGTCAGACCGTCTCTCAGAAGATGAGGGAACATATTGCTCCCATGTTTCCCATCATAGTTGTTGGTAGTTTCACTAAGTGGGGGATTGATTTTACTACATGTCACTTGGCTTCAGCCAAGGGCCATCATTATATCATTGTAGTGGTAGACTACTTCACAAAGTGGGTCGAGGTAATGCCAACATTCAACAATGATGGAGAAACAATGTCTCTCTTCATTTTTAACCAGATAGTAGCAGGGTTCGACATCTCGAAGGAGATTATCACTGACCATGGAAGTCACTTCCAGAACAAAATGATGTCAGAGTTAACATCAAATCTTGGTTTGAGGCAAGAACATTCATCACCCTACTACCCACAAGATAATGGTTAGGTGGAAGTTGTGAATAAGTCCCTTAAGACTATTCTTCAATGAGCAATCAATTATTCTAAGTTAAATTGACATTTGATGTTGTACTCAACATTGTGGACCTATAGAACATCTATAAAGACTGCCACCGGTTTCTCACATTTTCATCTCGTTTACGGGATGGAAGCAATCTTACTTATTGAGTGCCATATCCTGTCTTTAAAGTTGGCAATAGAGTTACTTCCAGAAACTTCACCACTTAAGGAACACCTATTATATCTTGAGTATCTCAATGAGAAATTCCATGATGCAGCCTTGTCCAATGAGGTTCACAAGCAATGAGTCAAGTGTCAATATGATTGGTCCATTCATCCTCAAATTTTCTTCGAAGGTGATCGTTTCCGGGTCTACTATCAAGACAAAGATCCCCTGGGGGCATGCAAGTTTAAACCCATGTGGTTCATACCTTTCATTGTGAAAGAGGTCTTAAAGAAGGGTGCATATCGTCTGGTTGACTTTGAGGGAAATTACTTGGTAGAGCCTAGAAATGGGCTCTACCTAAAAAATTATTGCTCTTAGGTTGGTCTCCTGGGTGACTTCTTGTACATTTGTATAGTTCTTATACAACTTTTTTGTGTTTTGGTTTTATGGACATGTCGTTATTTATGCTATATTTTTCACTGTGTTATATGTCAAGTGAATCGAAGGTGTTCTTTGGGTTCCTAGAAGGTTCTAGCCGACACACTCAGAGGCTTGCTTCTGCAGCTTGGGTGATTTTCATGCCTCAAGGCCACTTGCTATCTTCTGGAGGTATCTATCTAGGTGACGCCACAAACAATGTCATCAAGTACAATGCAGTGATAGAGTTTCTTCGTGATGCTTTGTCCCATGGAATTTCTCACCTCCGTGTCTACTTAGATGTTCAGTTGGTTGTGTTCTAGTTAAATGGAGTTTACCACGTATATGATCTTACTTTACACCTACATTTCCTTAGGTTATGTCTCTTAGAACGTACTTTGATTAAATAACGTATATCCATGTTCCTAGGAGATTAAATCAAATGACAGATACTCTAGCTAATCAAGTATTAGATTGGCATGTTGTACACACATAAAAAGAAGAACACACATACACATGTACATACATTTGTAAAAAATGTGATCCATAAGATATATATATCAAAATGTGTCAGGGCACATAGGTGAGTGAAAATTCCTCAAAAATAATATTCAGTATACATCATGAGGTTTATGCCCTCAAAAATATACAAAAAGTTCCCTTGGCACATAATAAACCTAACCTATCTAAGATTGGGGCTTATTGGCCCTACTGTAGTGAACAATGATGTTGGCCAAACGCCGAAAAAGTTGGACCCAAGTCCGTGGCACCCCAACTACATGAGGTTGCATAAAAGGTGGGAGATCCTCGATCTCAACCATAGGAACTATGAGAATGAGCATAGTGAGGTTCCACTCCACCTGTCTCAAAACTATCTCAACCTCTTCGGTTGGAAGTCCCTCTGCGACTACTAGTCCATTGGCAACTGTTGGTCCCTCCTCTGGTCGAAGACATCATCAAGTCCTTGAGAAATATGTAGGGCACACTGGTCCCACGTATGTACATAATAAATACATAGATGTTAGTACTCTGATGCATATAAAAATGATATATATAAAAGAAATTAAAAATTAAATAACTTTTCAAAATACCTACCTAGCTCTCCTCGCTCCTCTCTGGGAGGTACGGGGATATCCATATCTCTGGAGAAGTTGATTCCAGCATAGGTTTAGTCATGTATTATTGGAATCTGTGATGCCCACCAGTCAAAGAAGTTGTCATCGAAGGCCTTTATGGTCCTTCCTCACCCCTATTGAGGCAACAATGTTTCCCATCTACATGCCACTGGGAAGGAGGCCACATGCCTCTGTACTATCTCTCTCGCACTCAGAATGGGCACTCTCTCGAAGAAGAATGAGCATAGAATGGTGCCAAACCCAAAGTTTTTGTTGCTATGCTCTCAGAACTCTGTCAGTTGCCTCTTCATGCAAGTGAGCATGGTCATACTCCAGTCAAAAATACGTGCATCTAGACACTGCATTGCACAATACATGTGCACCTAGAAAGCCTGGTGTAGGTCCGTGGATCCAGTGATCCACCCAATAAGCAATAGGATGAACTTTAGTGACAAGTTGGTGATCTTGTTGATGAGCACTTGAGAACCTATTTTCTCATTGTCGGCCTCACAATGCATCTCGATGTAGTCTGTGATGTTGAAGGGCGTAGGGGGAAAAGTGTGCATATTGAATGGTTCCCCTCTCCTTGAGAGGCCAATCAATAAGTATATGTCCTCAGTCATTGGAGTCAACGAATGTGCCTCTATCATAAATGCCTCTGCATCCGGATGCCAGAAATCCACCAGGGTGTTCAGTAGCCTAGGTTGTGCCCTCATAAATAGACACCAGAAGAACTTCCACAACCCACATTATTTCAATGTGGAAATGGAAGCAGGGTCCTCATCAATAAAGACATCAATATCCTCATGTTCCCTCTCCCTCCAGTGGACATACATCTTGTTCCATGACAGTTCAAAGGGGAGTTAGCTCCTTTTTTTTTTCCATGCTTTTGAGGGTGTAAATGGGTTGTTTTGAACAC
>JZKD02S1288058.1:709873-731748 GCA_000966675.3 Picea glauca | reverse complement strand
TGAGTGGAAGTTCGTTTCATCCTCTGAATCTCCCAGAATCAACTTCTTTAGCAAAGGGTATTTTTAATCTTTTGGTTAATTTTCAAATTGCAATGGTGAAAATGAGCTATCAACTTCTATTTATAGAATGTTTTGGCCCTTTTTGCCACTATTTTGACCCCTTTTGTCATTTTTTCTGGCTTGGAAATCATTTAATTCCATTCTTTAGTTTCTTATTGGATGTTACGATACACTTTTCCTTTTGGTTTGGTAACTTTTGGGGAGGTGGGTCACTTTAAAAAAATCCTTTGGTAAAAGTCATTTTTTCCAACTTTTTGCATATAAGTTAGGATTCCACCTCCACTTTATGCAGCTCGTTGTCCTTTCCGCTTTACCATAGGATCGATCTCACTGATGTGTAACAAGGAATCATAATTGTGTTTCTAGAAGTGTCATGATTAGGTGGCAAAGCCTACCTTTACATGGATACCCTATATAGATCCTTGTTTCATTTTGGTGTCCATGATGTCTATAAATGACTTAAGGCTCGGGAGTCCTTGTTAGTCTTGTCATGATTACAAGTTTGAGCCTCATTCATCTGATGCACCATCACTCTTGGCCTCACCCTCAAAACTCCCAAAATGAGCACGCTTTGTTTTCTTTCAAGCTCACTTTGAAATCTGCAAGAAACATCTGACAAGACTACATTTATGAGTTTCAATCTTGTCTGGATTAACTGAGAAAAGTAACTTTTGGAGTCTTATTTAATCCATTTCCAGACTCTCTAAACATGAAAATATTGCCGAGCGATATTGTTTTCTTTCACGCTCACCAAACTAAAAATTGAAGGCATGTCTGTCCGGTGGTAGTTTACCCCTTTTTCGGTCCTAATGGTCAATTGTATGAATAAAGGTATAATTTTAACCCTTTTCGAGCTTGAGGGACTAAATTTACGAAAAGGGAACATTCTACTTGGTTTTGGTTTATCACCTTTTTTGGGCCTTGGATATTACTTACAAAAAAAGAACCCCCACGGAATCCATAGTTAAGATCTTTTCAGACTCCCTAAAATTGAAAAGTCAATTGAGTGACCTTGTTCCTTCACACTTGTTAAATTGGTCCAGAAGAAGATACACTGGCATGAGTTTACCCCTTTTCTGGCCTGTGGATTATGGACAAAAAAGGTACACCTTGGGAGATTCGTCTTGCTGAGAGAGTTTTCCTTGGTAACTTTTATACGTTTTTTGGGATAAGGAGACTAAATCCAGAAAAAGGCGGTGAGTCCATAGTTAAGCTCTTTTCAGACTCCTTAAAATTCAAAATATTACCAAGTGATCTTGTCTTTGTCACACTCGTTAAAATGGTTTTGAATAGACATATTTTTGGTGCTAGTTTACCCCTTTTTCGAACCTACTAGACTATCTCTGAAAAAGATACCCCTTGGAGTCTTCTTTTACGTTTTTTTCAGACTCTTTAAACGTGAAAAACCTATTGAGCTTACCTTCTCTGGGCTTGTTAAAATTACATTGAAGCAGGTTTCATTGTGTCTTTCTAATTGCATTTGCATCTCAAGGTCTTCATCCTAATACCGACTCCATGTTTCTCTCAACTTAACCTTTGAAGCATGCCTTATACGCAATCCTTGTAGAACTTTGCCTTTGTGACCTGACACCTTGACCCATGGAGGAAATTTCCCCGAGTGTCCTTTTCCTGCACATGTCTCCTTGATCTAAGCATTAGTGTGTTCCTTGCGCCTAGAACTAGTATGCTTGCTTGCGACACTTGTTCCTCCTTTGTAACATATAATTATTTTATTCTTTTTCAAAAATCTTTAAAAAATTGAAAAAGATAAAAAAGTAAAAAAACCCAAAAAGAGGGGATGAGAAATATATATTATTTTTTGGCATCATAATGAGTCACCCTTGGACAAAGCACATCCTTCCATTTGTTTTTCAAGCATTGGGATCTAGTATGAGCTTAGGAATCTGTTCTCTCTACATAGAGTTGTGTCCTCCTTCATTTGGTTACTCTTCCAAACACATGGAGAGTTTGTGTTGCCTCCTGCATCGTGAACTTATGTCAATGTTGTGCTGCCTGAGTGTGATCATATTTCGTGTTTTTTTCCAAAGGAATTTTTACCCAACCTAAGGAATCCTTTCTGCAGTTTGTATCTTGACTTCATAACCCGACGATCCTGAAAGTCTAATGAATTCCTTGTTCAAAATTAATGAAGCTCACTAACTGATCATTGAGATCCTCTTGTCTTTTCCCAACGAGCTGTTGAAGACCTCTGGGTAGTGAATTTATACACTCACATTGCACTCCTACCCAAGTTTTGAAAATTTTGAAGTTGTTGCTCAAGCTACGAAGACCTCACCTCCATCAATCGAGCGGTATTACCATCTTTAAGATGGATATTGTACGTGTATATCCTTGATTTTGAGATGTAGATCTATTGTGTATTGCTTGTGGATACACTTGATATAGTTATATGACATGGATCTGCAGTGTATTTGATTGATAACCATGATTTATTTCATCATGAGCATGGGTATTCCCACCTCAGAGAGACAATTATCATTTTGCAGATGGCACCTCCCGAACTCTGGTCCTGGGCTCACTAGTTTCATACATTGGCGAAGATTTTGTAATGTATTTCAACCATCAGATGCTCTTATGACCTCACACATTAGGGGGCATATTTTATAACACGAAATTTCTCTACACATGCATACCTTGCCTTTGGCCCTCTTACTTGCATTTTTTTCCAAGACATCACCGAGTTGCTCTTCTAAAAAACCCATTTTTTGAAGATGTACGTGCCCTGCACCACTACTTTCCACATACATATGCTTGGTGCACCACTACAGCCTGTGTACGTACACATGTTGCACCACTACAACCCGCGTATACTTGTAAAATTTGCTAGGAATTCGTTGAGGTTACAGTCTATTGGGTAGTTTCCCAACTAATCCACCGCCTATAGCCCGTCACCCAACCGAATAACCATCCTTTTCCCATATAAAAGGAGGTGTTGGAGTTTCATTTTACATATAGACACAAGAACATTGAAACTCTACCCATTTCACATCCCCTCCTTGCCCAGGTTATTGCATCCCTTTTGTGAGAATTGCCTCTCCATTTCCCAATTAGCCATTCTTCCTCCATCAAAAAACCATTTACTTCCCAAGAAGAGATCAAAAGGTTGAGAGGAGAAGCCATACAAAGGTGCACTTGGAACTTGGTGAAGAGGATCCCATACCAGGTTCATGGAGCAGTAGACATCTTTGGTAGTAAAGGTATAACCCTTCAATTATCAATAAAAGAAGTACTTTTCCTATCCCAAATCATGGTGTGTTGAATTCTTTTAATGGTTTATGTTTTTACATTCTAATATCTAACCCTAATTTGTATATGTAATAGCATGCTTGCCATGTGTTGTTTTTCAATCTTTGGATGTAGGCCAGACATGGGAGGAGGCGTGTAGTCAACATAACTTCCAAGCGCAAGGAGGTCATCACCGAACACAAAGTAGAGGCATAGTTACCTGACCTTCCTCATCTTTTCTTTTCTTGTATGAGTTTTGGGTATGTTTGGGGTAGTTAGAGAAGTAGTTTAATTTTAGACAGTTAATTGATCTACCTACATTCCGAACCCTAGTGTAGTCATAGGGGGGTTTTCCCACTAGCACTCTTCTCATGGATTATAATATAGATGGGCAGTGTTTATCATTTTTCATCTCAAGAAACCCCTCCCCCACCCCTAAGTATTGTGACACCTCATAATAAAAAATATAGGGAACCAATCAATTCTCCCAATAGCCTAAGATTTATAGGTTGCCAAGTGTAGAGATAAATTTCACACATTAGTCTAATGAGATGGTTAAAGTATGGCCCCACCTATAGGACAAAAAATTCTACATATAGTTAAGAAGAGGTAGGTGAGGGAGTCTTAGGACGGTCTTAAATCTAGTTCCCAATGGCAGATTTATGGAATTCATCGACCTTTTCTTAACCATGCATACTTATTTTCAAATTTTTCTACAATTAATGTCGTACATCAAGATAATTTTAAATATTTAGGAATTTTATTTAGTGTTTGTCAGATCATCACCCTCACTATGTAGAATGCCCCGTTGCCAACAAGCCTATTTAGTACTCCGACGGGTTTACCTAGTCATACCACAGGCTGGTACCCAATGCCAATAAACTTGTTCAATATCCCAATGAGTTAGCCTCTTACACCCTTTTACAATAAATATTGGTCCACCATATTTTAATACTTTTATATAAAGATTGCTTTTTGTAAGAAGATGGGGAGACAACTATGAAAATTTTATTTAAGACCGGGATGGTATTTATTTTAGAGGATGAATCTTCTTTATGTATTCCTTATAGATTGTTCTGATGTAAGGGGTACTTAAGAATATGTAGCCTATATAAAGATATGGTATAATCAAGCATTTTCAGTGTGTAGTGGATGGTACCATTGGAAAAGAATAGAAAGGTATCTTCAAGCTCGACTCACTTTTTTTTTTTTTAAGTTATAGTGATGTTTCCATGGCTAACTACTAATCATACCTTCTTGATGCTTTGTCATAAAGGTACTTTACTCAGGCTTCTTTGGGAAAGTGTACAAGTAACCTCTAGGTTTGATAGACAAGGTGTCACTTCATTATATCCTCTAGTGGTCGAGGTTAAGAGCAATTGCCATTAAAGATGCCTTGATAAAAAGGAAGATGGAAATTTTGAAAAACTATGGCTAATTCACAACAAGCAATAATAAAATTTATTATTCAATTAATGCTTAAGGAGACAACAAGGTTTAGATCTAGCAATATATTTTTCAAAGGAAAATGCTTTCCTTTTGTCTCCTTGAAATTGTCCATTCATGGTGAAATAAATACCTACAAAAATATCTAAAATTGTTTATCAACAAAAACACACTTCAAATTATTTACATATGTACAATCAAAATTTAGAAAAGGTTTCAAGAAAAGGGGGGGAAAGGAGAAACTTCCCCATCTACTAAGGCCAATGCCTTGTCTGTTAACATGACCCGTAGAAAATATTCTTTGGAAATGGGTATGTGGTAAAGTTTGAGTCAGTTTCCATTCACTACTAAAGAGACTTGTCCATCGTCAATTGTTTTAATCTTAACAACCCCATTATCATATACGGTAACTAACGCATAAGGACCCAACCATCGAGTGATAATTTTTCCTTTAAAATTTTTAAATCGAAAGTCAAACAATAAATCCCAATCATCGGGTTGGAATTGTTTCTTCTTAATAAACTTGTCATGCCACTTGGTCCTCTAGTTTTGAACTAACATTGTTCGTTGGATAGAAACTTTCCTAATCTCATCCAACTCGTTTAATTGTAGGGATCATTGTTTATGTGCCTCGTCTAGGTTTAATCCCAATTTTGCAGCAATACGAAAAGTCCTTACTTGGAATTCTATTGGTAAAAGTACTTGTTTTCCATACACTAGTTCATAGGGGGTGTGCCCAATGGTGTTTCTCCAAGTGGTACGATATACCCACAAAGCCTTTGGAAGTCTATCAACCCAATCCCTATGGTGTAACTGAACATTTTTGGTTAAGATAGTTTCCAAAACTTTGTTTATGGACTCTACCTGACCATTAACTTGCGGCTGATATGGAGAAGACTCGCAATGCTTGATCCCATATTTCTCTGTTAATTCCTTCATCAACTTGGAAGTGAATTGGGCTGCCCGGTCTGTAACAATTTTACGAGGAACACCAAAGCGGGTAAAGATGTCTTCATAAATGAATTCAACAACATATTTTTTGGTAGCCCTAAATAAGGCTTTTTCTTCTACCCACTTGGTGACATAATCTGTACAAACCAAAATACAGTTGTTATTATGAGACATGGGTGACATTGGTCCTACAAAATCAAGGGCCCATTTCTTGAAAGGTTCTATCATAACTTGGGCACGTAAGGGAAATTTCATCAGTTGATGTGGGTCTTCTTATCCTTTGACAACTATCAAAACTCCTCACATATTTGACAGCATCCTTAAACATGCTAGGCCAATAGTAACCTGAATGTAACACCTTATATGTTGTACGTTTGTCAGAAAAATGGCCACCAAATGGTCCATCATGACAACTTTGTAGGATTTATGGTATCTCATCTTCTCGAACACATATAGGAATAATCAAGTTTGGTCTAGTACAAAAAAGGTCATGGCCAACCCAAGAGTAGTTATCACTTTGCGTGATAATTCTACGTTTTTCATGAGGTGACAAATGAGTTGTTAACTTCCTAGTAGCCAAATAATTTTCCATGTCTGCAAACCCTGGGGTATTTATAGAGAGGGGAGAAAGATGCTCATATGGAAAACTATCATCAACAGTAATATCATCACCCTCATCTTTTATACATGAAAAAAAATCAACAACTAAATTCTCCTTTCTAGGTCGGTCAAGGATAGTGATATTAAACTCTTGCAATAACAGGAGCCACCTAGTCACTCGACCATTGGTAATGGGTTTATTCATGAGAAATCTAATGGAAGAGTGATCTGTATGTACAAATAGTTTGTATCCTGTGATGCAATGGTGAAATTTATTGATGGCATGGACCACTACCAATATATCCTTTTCGATAACTGTATAGTTTAACTCAGCAGGGGACAAGTTCTTACTCAGAAAATGAATGGCATGGGATTGATGGTCTTCTTTTTGCCCTAATACTCCTCCTATTGCGGTATTGGAGGCATCAATGGATATGTGAAATGGACGGGCCCAATTGGGTCCCCTAAGAATTGGTTCCATAGATAACTTAGCTTTCAAAGTTTCAAAGGAGGTTTGACACTGGTCAGTCCAAAGAAATTCAAAATATTTTATCAACAATCCAAACATGGGTGCAACAATCGTTGTGAAATTTTCAATAAATCACTGGTAGTATCCGACATGTCCAAGAAATATTATTACCTCTTTCTGAGTCTTGGGGGGTGGAATTTTAACGATTACCTCAATATTAATAGGATCCACTTTAATCCCTTCAAATGAAACATGATATCCTAAGACTACTCCTTCAGTCAACAACATTTTACATTTTTCATGACTTAAGGATAGGTTCATTTCTTGGCATCTGATAAGGAATTTCTTTAGATTATTTAGGGATTCCTGGTAAGTATTTCCATATACTTTAAATTATTCCATGTATACTTCCACACAATCATCAATAAGGTTAGCAAATATCCCTATTACTTCTTGCTGAAATGTGGCAGGACCATTACACAAACCAAATGGTAAGACCCTATAGGCATAGGTGCCCTAGGGACAATTGAAAGTAGTCTTGTCTTGATCCTCGGGTGCTATGCGAATTTGGTTGTACCTTCTATATCCATCCAGGAAGGAGAAGTATTTCTTCCCTGACAAGGTATCCAAGACTTGGTCAATGAAAGGAATGGGAAAATAATCCTTCAGAGTGGCCTTATTAAGTTCCTAGAAATTGACATAAATTCTCCATTTCCCGATTACTTTCTTTGGAACCACTACAAGTGGGGATACCCATTTACTGTTAGATATTGGATAATTAAAGTCAAGATTCAATATCTTCTATATCTCTTCTTTTACTATATCCTTGAGTGTTGGGTTCATACTCCTCTGGGGTTGCCTAACATGTGTTACTTATGCCTGGGTATATATGTGATGAATTCACGTATCAGGGTGTATACCCTTCATATCAGTGTATTCCCAAGAGAATGCCCCTGATTGTTCTTTAAGGACATTTACTAACTATTTTTGTTGGTCTTCATCTAGTCTAGAATTTACATGTAGGAAGTTTCCTGGACTAATCTCATAGGGCATGGTATAAGATGTGGCAGACTCATCTATCTCAAAAATAAAAGATGTTGAAGACAAAGTCTATGAGTCCAATCGTTCCTAAAATTATTCCCCAAACATGTACTCAAATTGGGGAAAAGATTGTGGAAAATCAACGCACATGATAGCAAAAATTAAATGGTTTAGCACATTTTCCGTTGTTTTCTCCTGAAGTGCCCAGGAATGATCACTTTGTAACATAGGTTATTCCTAGTTCTCATTATCATATGGACATTCAAGCTACCATAGATTCTCCATGATAGTTTTATATGGTGGGTATACTGTAAGATTCTGTATATAAAGTCCATTTGAGATGGTCATTTCACCTTCTCTACAACCAATAAATGCATTGGTTGTGGCCAACCAAGGTCTTCCCAAGATAACAAGATTCCATTTATCAAGATCCTTTTAATTAATGACAATAAAGTCTATTGGTTATTCTCATGAGGCTAATGTAACTATTATATCATCTAAGATTCCTTCAGGTATAACCTTTGTCTTATCTGCTAATCCCAAAATAGTTGGGGTAGGTCTAAGAAGAGGTTTTAACTGTAATTCTTCCAAGGTAGTAATACTCATAACATTAATGGATGACCCTATGTCTATGAGAGTGTTTCCTATGGGAACCTTATTAATGGTTATTGTTACTACAAGGTTCCCTGGGTTCCCATAATTGGCAACCTTAGGCTTCTTTGATATGTATTCAGATAATTCTCCTATAAAATGTACTATTGGAGCATCCTTCTTCTTCCTACTTGGTTTCTTGATACACAATTCTTTGACTACCTTACTGTAAATTGGAATGTCCTTTATGTCTTGTAACAAGAGAAATTTGACATGGATATTCATCAATTCATTTAAAATGACAAATTCTGGTCGAGTGGTAGGTTTCTCAATCACTAATCTTTCTGGATAAGGAGGATCTTTTGTAATATGTGAATATTCATTTTGGGGGATCTTTGGTTCCCGGTCTTTAGGAATAATAACATCCTCCCACTTAGTGTCATATGTGGGTTGGTCAAGAGTTTCATGTTATTCTTTTTCTTGGATGACTACTAAAGGCCTCTGTCTATCCAGAACTTGTCCCGACCTTAGTTGAATATCCTGCAATGGAATAGGAGAAATAAAATACACCGGGAAGGTTTTCATCTCAACATTGTGAAGAGGTTGAGTTGGTTTTTTATTGGGGTTGGGCACTGGTTGTGCCGGTAATAATGTCATTCATGGGGAGCTTGTATTATGGTATTGTTGGGGTTTTTTTGGAATAGGAGGTAAAGGTGGGGGAAAAAAACATGGAAAAAGTTGTGGGATGTTTGGTGGAAACTGAGGGTAAGGATGAGTGGGCATAGAGACAGGTGGAGCTTGAGTGTTTCCTTGGGTATGACCTCCTCTCCATCCTCATAGCCAAGTATGGTGATACTGTGTAGACCAATTTTTCCAATTCGGTGAGTTCCATTGTTGTGATCGTTGATAATAGAGTGGAACTTGAGGTGGTATATCCGAGTGTGTAGGATGACTCCTAGGATTCCATGGCCTCCTAGGTGAGTAAGAGGATTCCCTAGGATCCCCACTTCTGTAAATTGCTAATAAACTGGGCAATGATGGGCATTTTTTAGTTGGGTGGTCTTCGGTGCAGAAGCCACAAAATGAAATATTTTCTAATGGGCATTCCCTTGAGGAATGCTTCCTCCTACATTTTGGACAAAATATGCACATTGTTTCATTCTCCTCCTCCTGTTTCTTTTTAATATTTAGGGTGTCCAACTGGGAATCTATTGTACTTAAGATATCAGTTTTGAAGTTCTCCAATAGGTTTCCTATCTCTACCCTTGTAATACCACCTAAACTAATTGTTTTTAGGTTTCTACTATAAGGATCTCAAACACTCTTCCTTGTTTTGGTTCTACTCCTCGAGTAATTCCTACACATTTCACAGATTTCTGTAAATGGTTAATGGGAGATGTCGCCTGTTTCCATCAAGTTAAGTGTCTCTAGGTATTATTCCAAGATACCTTTAAGGAAAATATTCCTAACTGCATCATCTAGAAGGTCATGATACTTCGATTTCTATGAGATATAGGCAAACCGTTCCATGTAATCCTCAACACTCTTGTTCTCCAACTATTGGGTCTTAAAAATATAATTACAAGAATCCTTGGACTTGTAGTAGTCTTGGTATTTTTTAATAAATATAGCTTTCATGTCTTCCCAAGACCTAATACTAGACTCTCCCAACCCCATGAACCATCTTAGTGCAGAATCCTTGAGGTTGGCAGGAAAATTTTTTAGTTTCTGGGAATCTTGCAAGTAATTGTATCTCCTACATAAGATGTCAAAATAAAATAGGAAGGTATTTGGGTATTCACTTATTTTAGTGTAAAAGGTGTGAAGTGCCAAGAGTGGAATGTTCTTCATGTTGTCATTTTGTGCGGTGTCCAAAATTGGAAACCTGAAGGTGGTTTTGGTTTGGTTTCCAAATTTTTCTCCCTCATCGTGTCTTACATGGTTTTGATTCTCCTAATCATCCATACTGGTTTGGTTTCCAAAGAGAGAATACTTAAATGGTTTTATCCTTGAATATAACAAAGTATCCCAAGGTTCTTTTCCAGGAAAGGTATCCCTTTGATGAGAAGATTTATCTATTGTTTGGATGTCAAGAACTTTACTCGATCCGGTTGAAACTATTGGTGCCAAATTTTATGTTTAGACTTGGGAAACAATTATATTGGTTGAACTACCAAAAAGAGTATTCACCTGTCCAGGGTCAATGATATCTAAAAATTTAGGGTCCCCTGATGGTGGTGAAAAATAAAAGGTTGTGTTGGTTGGTTCTGATGAAGGTCCAAGTGGTCTTGCCTCTTGTCCCACTATTATTGATGTTTCAATTTTTTTCTCTATAATGCTCCTGGTTTTGGTCTCTTCAGGGACTGCTTTATCTCTTTTGGTCGACCTAAACCCTATTTTTTGGTATCAATCTTTGAAGTTTATGGGTGGAGTGTTCCTTCCTCCAAAAAGGTTAGAAGGAAACTTGATCAGAAGGTTTGGTTTGGTTTTAATGTATCTGTCCTTTGGGTCCCTAGTTTTGTTCATGAAATAAAATAAAAATGAAAACTACCATTGGGTTTGGGGAAACTTGTTATAACAGATGTGCAGCTTCTTACCTCTCATCTTTAAGTTCCCCCACCACCAAAATAATTCAAAGGTTTAGAAATGATATACTTCCTAACTATTTCCTACCTTAAGACAACTCCCTGACAATGGCACCAAAAATGATGGGTATTCTATATGCACTAATTCCCTCAATTCAATTTTTAACCTGGGGTAAGTAAAATTAGAGTTGTGGCACTATATGAGCCAAGGAAGAAATTCTAATGGGAGCATTATCTAACTGATTATATGGTCTACCCTAGGGATCAACACTCTATCAATCTACTCTCTAAAGTGGTCATTTTTTCAATTTTAGTTAATTAACAAATTCTATATAAAGAAACCTTCAATTAATTTCTTTAACTAATTATAGGATTATGAACTATTTACCCTAAGAAACTTCAAACATTTAATTTATGGACTATTTATAAATAAGCAGATAGAAATCAATCTATTTCAAAGCTAGTTAATCTATTCAATCTCTTTTTAAGTAAGCAACATCAAGTAAACTATTTCTGAGTTATTTGATGTATCTATCTTTGAGAAAGTAAGAAAGTAAACAACTAATCTATCAAAACTATTTTGACAAGTTAAGTCTATTCCTAAAAATAGCTTATAACTATTTCCATTTTGCGAAGAATAAACTTTAATCTAGTTAATCGCAAGTAAAAGTGTTATGACTTTATTTAAATTCTAATTGATCAAAACTATTTCTAGTTTGTAGTAAAAAGAAATAATTTTTTCAAAGGTTTTGATTATGTCTCCGGTATCAAATAACATCATGATGGCATCCGAATATTAGTGACAATTCAAGAGGAATTAATTCAATGTTGGCTTCTATAGAGAAATGGAAAGTATGGATAAGGAAATCTAAGGAAAGTTTTGTCATCATAGAAGCAACACTAAGTATTTATGAAATCCATGTGATCTCTAAACTTTATACATCAATCATCAACTATTAAAAACACTCTATTAAAAATGAATACTTCAAGCAAATCTATAAACTCATGAACTCATGATTAAAAATCCTAATTCAAATTCTCTTTGTGCAAACTTCTAATTCTTGATCAATGTAAGCTAGAAATCACAATTCAAATTCATAAGTGAGATTTCATGATCTAAACTGAACTAATTCTATCATTAAAAATAATATTTCAAAATCAACCAAAATGATTTTCAAAATCATAATTCAAAATCTATTTATATCCTATCATGCTGAAGAAAAATCAACAAACAAAATCGACCTACAGAGAATAATTGAAATGGAAATTGAACCTATCTAGGTTAAAACTATCAAATCTTAAAACAACTAATCTATAAAAGCTATAAATAAACCAATCTTAAACTAATGCTCTGTCAAAAGAACCAATCTAAACTAAATTAATTTAATCAAGACTTCAATAAACCTATCTAAGTTAGTATCTTGCAGGGTAACTTATAACTAAGGAGGAAAGAGACACAATGCTACAATTAACCATCTCCTATAATCTTCAAACAACACATAACCATGGACATCCTTCTATGATCTAGACAATTCAATCAAGCAATCAATGATTAAGGAAAATGAATTAGATTAATAGTGTATAATTAACACATACACAACAATTAAAATTGAGAAATACATGCAGTAAGTAAACAATTGGGAATTCTAAGTAAGAAACAAGATGAACACAAAATATATACTGATATACGCAGTCACCCAGACCACTGGTGGGCCCCCGATAAGGTCATGGCTACACTCCAACAAGAAACCACAAGTGCTAAATCAACACAATACTGTCATTAATCATAAAAACAGACTCTGGAACAAAATTGTAGATACTGTATGTATTAAACAATAAAATTCTTCTTTTCAGTCATGCCACAAGTAGTGTTTTTTATAGATGATTACAGCTTGAGATTTTGACCACTGGAAGGGTTGACCTCCTCTAAAGACAACAAACTCATTAAATGATTTCTAACAACAACATCTTCTAGTAATTTTGTGAGCCACTCAATGATCACTACAACCTCCCAATCTGAGATGTGTCGAGCTCTATAGTTGGAGGCCATGAGGGGACACAAAACTCAAATCCCTGATTCGTCCACCAAAGAATTCCAATTTACCAGCTTCCAACTCCAATGCACTATGAGTGCCAGATCATGTGTCAGATGCAGTGTCAGATCAAGTGTTGAACAGAGTGTCGGATGAGGTACCAGATGGAAGATCGGACCGTGATTTTTCCTTGTTGCAAAAACATTAGATCTTCATAAACATCGAATTGAGTTGAATTGATCACAAAACCATTGAAAAAACACCAATTATACATACCTGGTGCAAATTCATTGTGAATAGATTATATAAACCTTTGATAATCCATAAAAATGGATAATATGAAGCATAGAATATGTAATATCGATGAAAAAAGGATTTGACTATTGTAATAAAATAATCAAAACACAAACCCAACAATTGTATCCAATTCTGGACTTGTCATGATGAGGTTTTTGACTGGTGATATTGTCATCCAAAACTTTTGAGTTGTTCTGCATATTTTTCGTTTGAAGATCCTTTCTCAATGTGACAATCTCTACTTCCAAATTTCCAATGATCCTATCTCTTTATTCTAACTGTTCTTTGAGTGATTTTTCAATTCTTTTATCTTGTTCTATTTGAACCTTCAATTTTGTGATCATTTGTTCTAGTTCCTGAGTGTCTTCTTTCTTGTCTAGTTCTAGTTGTAGCTTCTTGTTTTTCTTATTTTCTCTTCTTATAACTTCTATGGCACTCAACAATTCTTCTTATTAGTTAACTTTAACCTCTTCATATTCTTCTTTGGTGTATTATTTATCAGAGTCTTCTATTTTCATGAGTATAACTCTTTTTGCCTCACTTTCACTGAATTCATCTTCATCTGATGAGGAGATGTATTCTCTGGTGCATAAGCTTTTCTTGAAAGATTTATTTTTTGTTCTTTTTCCTTTATATGTTTTTTTTCTATTTGAGTAATATTTACCATTCCTCTTATTTTTCTTATGGGGACTTTTGTTAGAAAAATGACCAATACCATCACAATTAAAACAAATCAATGGAAGCTTACCTTTATATCTGTCATTGGTTCCCTTGTTCAATATTCTGACAAAGTTGGCCACTTCTTCATCATATTCCGAGAAATCGCTGTTGCTGCTATGTTCCTTTTCTTTTTTCTTTCCATTTTGCTTTGACCTTTTGGATGCTTTGAAAGATGCTTCTTTTATATCTAGATTTTCTTGTTCAGTTCTCATTTCATATGCTGTGAATATTCCATGTAGTTCATCCATGTGTATTGAGTCTAGATCTTCTCTCTCTTATAGTGTTGATATCTTAGGATCAAATCTCATAGGAAGAGATCTTAGTACCTTTTGAACAATTACATATTCTTTAATTTCTTCTCCCAATCCTATGATTGTGTTCACTATTTCATCGAATCGTAAGAAGTAAGCTGCAATATTCTCATATTACTTCATCTTTAGTTGTTTGAACTAACCTCTGTAAGTTTGAATCTTTGTTGCTTTGAATTTTGAATCTCCTTCATAAATATTTTGAAGTTTGTCCCAAATCTCTTTAGTGGATTTAAAATGTATAACTTTGGTATGTATTGATTCACCAAGAACATTCAGAAGTGCATTTGTGGCTTTGGAATTATTCATATTGATTTTCGTTGCTCTTTCACTTGTTGGCGGAACTGTTGGTTCTTTGTATCCATCTACAATTGATTGCCAAATTTCAAATCCACGTGCTTGCATATATGTTTTCATCCTTCTGCTCCAAAATGCATACTTTTTTCCATAAAACTATGGTATTCCATCTGTATACATGTTTTTTCTCTGCATGATCTACCTTTCAGTGGTTAAACTGATTTCTGAAGGAACCTACTCTGATACCAATTGTTCAATTACTGAGAAGGTGGGGGGGGGCTGAATCGGTAATAGAGAAATATAATCCTTTTTAACCACAATATGCAAGTGTTATATTTCTTTATGATCAATGTAGCATTATCATCCAATAGTTTCAGAGTAAATAAACAATTAATCAAATGAGAAATCATACACATACATAGTACACCAAAGGTTTTACGTGGAAACCCAAAGTGGCAGAAAACCACAGAATAATTTTTATTATGTATTTAAGAATTACATTGATCGGAAGAACCAACTTCCTTTGTTTTCTAGCTGCAACTGGAAGGAGGCTCCAACCCCCTAGTTTCTCAAGCTACAACCCGAGGGAATATCCAACTTCCCAATTCTCTGGCTACAACCAGAAGGAGGTTGCAACCCCCTATGTTCTCCATCTACAACCGGAAGGTAGATACAAAAACATTTCCTTTCCCCGTCCAACCGTCCTAACCTAGAAGTATAATTATGTAACCACTGTCACACTATCATTGTGAGATATACCACTATAAAATTATACCAATATGTACCACTGACCTGCAACCAACCTGTACTACTTCCCTGCAATCAACCTGTACCTGAAATAAGCATGTATCAAACAAATAAAATAGGTATGGGACCTGTAGTTTTGCAACATCCATATGTACGCACCCTATCTATAGAGAAACTTACATATGTACGTGACCTATATGTTATGCAACTTGTGTGTGCCTTCTGAAACTAGGGTTTTCTTTCTTCTGAAAACTTCTAACCCTCTGCAACCTCTTTCACATAGATCTGTAGCTTTTCACTATATCCAGACTGTAGTTGTACCTTGTGCATATATCCTCATACACAACCTTTACTCAAAGCATCTATATCTCTCTCTAGTCATGTTCCATATAAGTGTGTGTAATCATGAACAAGTATAATAACCCTCACATGAACTAGACACTAAATTCTTTCTGATATTCAACCTCTCAATACTTTAGCCACTTCACAAATACAAGTTCTCAATCATGTATCACAAGAACCCTTAACCATATTCCAAGAAATACAAGATGTTCCTCAATACTTAAAAAATATAAATATTGATTATATCGACATTATATTTCTGTAGATCTAACTTATACAAAAGGTCCCATGTAGCCATTATTCTCTCTAGGGAAAATCCCCAAATATCCATAACCATTTCTCATGTATAAAACAAAATCCAACTACTGACAGAAATGAGACATACATTTTGATCCAGTGGATAGATATAATGTACCTGATAATTGTAGACCTTCCTGGGAACTTTCTCTCAGAATCTAGAGACTTGGCATCTTCATCTTCTCAATTTTCTATGGCTTTACCCTCATGTACGCACCCTAATATACTATCAGCCCGCGTATGTTTGCACCCTATTATATTGTTATCCCATGCACACCTCTAAACTTAGGGTTTTTCAGTATTTTCTGTAATTTTTGAACTTTCCTCATCATCCCTTCGAGCTACCTCAGACTTGTGCAACTTCAGATATATCAATGAGTACTTGCAATAATACTTACACAATAATAGATATTCAATGTGCACAATTGTAATAAAATGAGAGATCCTTGCCTCTTATTTATAATTTCATGTATCTTCCTCAAGGGGTTACCTTCTAACCATCTTAACCCACTTTTCTTATTTTAGGGCTAACCCACTTCTAACCACTTGTCCACTTAACTTAACCACTTTCCACAAATAGTAAGTTCTCCACTAACTTTATTATTTAAACAATTTATTTTGCAACCACTTTGACTTATCCATAAATAGTAAACTCACCACTTCTTGTTGCAACCACTTTATTATTTAAATAATTTATTCTTTGCAACCACTTTGAATACTTTGACCTTTTAGGGGCTTCTAGATAACGCATGAGGGTTCTCCAACTTCACATGGTCATAACTCTCTAAAAGGGAGGAGTTATGTGACGTTCCACATACCACCGGAAATGACATGACATGTACTATCCATATAGAATAGTCTTATCTGAAAATATATTAAAACTCATACCATTATACATCAAACAAACTTGGGTCCATTACCCATAACTTTTTTCTACTGGAATTTTCTATCAAACTTTATTTAGGGGTTGACATCCAACCAACCCAATTAATCAACACAAGTTTCATCTTTTTCCTTTAAGTCGCTTCTTTCAAGAATAGATTACATTTATTTATACATGAGGGGATTCTCGATCCTTCCCTCCAAACTATTCCAGTGATTTCATATCATAATTAAAAGAATCCTACAACTAGGCTTATAACAATAAATGAAAAATTGTAATCGAGATATGAGTCGACGCTCCAAAATTTGTAAAATCCTACATGAATTAAATATAATTACAATCTCTTGGAGAATATAAAATGGCTCTATCTTTAAGATATCAGGGATATTTAATTAAAAAGTTTTCATAATTAAAGTGTCATTCCCTCCTTGGAATCCAAACCAGTTAAAGTGTGTTGCGTTGGATGTTGAGTCATCTTCCATGTTTCCTCATTAAATGATGATTGTGATGCTACTGCATCATACTCCTCTGGTCAAAATATTCATGGAATCTTTTCCATGAGATCGTCCACTCTCTTTCCATTCTTCTAGATGTCAGTTTCAATTATCCAACTAACATATTCTACTAGATGATTCTTCCATTAACCAGATATTCATAATAAACGTTTCTCCTGGTTTTCTTCGCAATCCTTTGATCTAAGATATTTTCTATCTACAGATTCTCTTCTATGATCACATTTTTCTTCCAATGAATCTACCCTTGGTCATATGTCCTTCCTATGTCATCTAAATTGTAAGGATACAAGTCGACTACATTGAATATTGGTGAAATTACAATGTCTTCTGGCAGTTCAATCTCATAAGCATTTGTAGCAAATTTTCTAAGGATTTTACAAGGTCCTATCTTCTTCATCTTCAACTTATTATACTTCCCTCTTGGAAATATTTCCTTCCTAATATGTACTAATACTTGGTCTCCAACCTCAAAATTTACCTCTCTTCTTCTCTGATCTATTTTGTCTTTGTATCTATGGCTGCTATTTGTAGTTGTATTTTGATTTGATCATGCCACTTCTGCATTTTTGTAGCAAAATCCTCTACTCTTGCACTTCGAAATTCATCTCGTCCTAAATATCTCAATTCTAAAATTCCCCTTGGATGCATTAAATACATTATATAGAATGGACTCTTACCAATACTCCTTTTTGATGAGTCATTATATGCAAACTCCGCTTGAGGCAAAATTTGATCCCACTTACTGTTGTGTTCAGTTACCAAATTCTTTAGAAGATTCCCTAAGATTCTATTCACTACCTCATTTTTTCCATATGTCCGAGGGTGATATGATGAACCAAAAGACAAATTTTTCCCCATCTTCTTCCACAAATTCCTCCAAAAGTGTCCCACAAATTTAGTGTCTCTGTCTGAGAATATACTCCTAGGCAATCCATGCAATCTCACAATCTCCTTGAAAAACATATTCGTTATGTGGGTAGCATCACTGGTTTTGTCACAAGGTATAAAATGGGCCATCTTTGAAAATATGTCAACCACCACAAAGATCAAATCATTTCCCCTATGGGTTCTTGGAAATCCAAGTACAAAATCCATACTTACAACATCCCATGTCTTGTCTGGAATAGGCAGTGGTTGATACAATCCTATGTTATGCTACTTTCCCTTAGCATATTGGAAAATTATGCAGTTTTCCATGAACTTATTCACATCAGAACTCATGCCTGGCCAATAGTATGAAGCACTTAGCTGTGCATATGTTTTATCATGGCCAAAATGTCTAGCAAATCCTCCACTATATTTTTCCTTCAGCAGGTTGTCCTGCATTGAACATTTTCAGATACTCGACCAGATTCCTTTGAATAATAGTCCTTCTTGGATAATATACTCCATCCATTTGGTTGTATCCCTTAATATAGGATTTTCACATGCTTCATAAGTTTCCTTGAAATTTAGGTCTCTCTGATACATCTTCTTGAGGTGTTCAAATCCTAATGTCTCCACTTGGAATTCCTACAATATGAAACATCTCATTTTCAAAGAATATACAACTTTGTTTGCACTCCCACTAATATCATTAATGAAAAAAGTAAAATTATGCATGAAATCTATCCATTTGGCATGTCTGGGGTTCAATTTCTCTTGTCTGGTTATGAAATACAAAGTATCATCGTCAGTATACAAAATAAACTTGTTTGGAATAAGATAATGTATCTATTTTTTCAAAGCTTGAATTACGACATAAAATTCCTTGTCATATGTTGAATACTTCTTCTTAGTATCATTTAGCTTCTCACTTAAATAAGCATCATTCTTATCATCTTGACTTAAAACTACACCAACGACCACACCACTTGCATCACATTTGACCTGGAAAGTCTTCCTAAAGTCTAGAAGAATTAATATAGGTTGTTCTGCTATATTTTCTTTCAATATTGTTGGAACTGTTTTTACAGGCAGCATAGACTTGTCATTGATGGAAAGTAAAGTAGTGATGCTGGCTTAAGTACAACAGTGAAGCAGATATCAGAATCCTTTAAGGATTCGAGGAAGATAAGCTTAGGAGGAATAGCATTCTTATACGCGCAAGAAGCACAGGAAAGAGACTGAGAACCGTCGGATCTCACTCGGAAATCCCAACAGCTGTTGGATCGGGAGAAGTTGCGCATATGTTAAGCATAGGAGTTGGCATGCAGAAGAAGTGATCTGAGCCGTCAGATTGGAAGCAGACACCCGACAACGATCATATCTACAGAAGCTGCGAGGGGAATAAGCCATCGGAGAATTAGAGATCGGGATTTTGAAATGCCCAATTCATTCGACAATGAAAACTCTGAAATCACGATATGCAATTTCATGATTTGATCATAGCTGTTAAATCAAGCAGCGATCGGGACCATCCACGTGTAGACAGGAGGCTTCATCAGAGAATCGGGAATCGGAGTTTCACGAGTCTCGTGAACAATGACAACAAAAAACCCTAAAATCGCGATATGCGATTTCGCAATGAAATCGTAACCGTTGAGCCAAGATTGCATCTGAACCATTGATCCAACTCACGACAATAGACCACGTCGACAAGGGACATGTGGCACAACTAGGGAATGATAGGTGTCAGGCAGATTCAACACTTTAGGCACATGTAAGCCATGAATCAGAGTGACATGTGGCAGGATCTAACACGTGTCAAACCACGTGTGATGTCAGCAGAGGCATTGATGATCAAGACCATCCATCTGACGGACAGGTGTCGAAGATCAAGGAACCATTGGCATATTGGACATCAGGAAATCGGAGTTCCTGAGGTTGAAGGAAACGAGAGATCGAAAGTCTCGATATCCTGAAGGTATCTAGACCGTCCATTTGAGGGACAAGTGTCGGAAATCAGGAGTGAGTCGGCATATCGCCAATCGGGAAATCAGAGTTCCCAAGGTCAAAAGAAACAGGACATCGAAAGTCCCAAAATCCCGACACAATCGGGATTGTTCATCTGAGAGGACGCGTGGCAGGAGATTGGTGCCATCGGCGAAAGGCCCGACAGGAGGTCGTTCATCGGCTAATCGGAAATTGGGATATCGGAGATCCCGGGCACAAAGGTTTTGTGCATTTCGAAATCACGATCCACGAAATCTCGATGAGTGGGGTACAGCTGTCAGCATAGAAGCAAAGGAGGACAGAGGATTAGTGGAGGCCAGTTGTCAGAGATAAGGATGCGGTTACAGGTAACGGTCACGTGAACCAGGGTCAGTCAGGAGGGCTGAAGCACATCGCAAATCGGGAAATCGCGAATCCCACAGACATAAATATTATGTCATCATAAGTGCCGAAACTCCGATGGAGTGATAAGACCAAAGTCACACGGAGACAGGTCATATGGACCATGTTCTAGCCAGGAGGGCTAGTGTACATTTTCGAGAGGTATGGTGGTGGTCACGTGATCGCAGGTCACATGGACCATTGTGTAGCCGGAAGGGGCTAAATCTCGGGAAAGGAGCAAATCGGGGATCGGGAATCCCAGAGGCATGTGCATGGTGACATCGAAAACGCCGAAAACCCGATGAGAGGTTTGACTAAGGTCATGTGTAGATGGTCATGTAGGCCAAGGCCTATAGCCAGCAGGGCTAGCACATGGAAAGGAGCGCATCGGCATCGGGGATCGGGACTTTGTAATGAAAAAGTCACTTGACATCAAAAACCCCGATTTCGCGAAATGCAAAATCGCGAGTGAATCTAGACCGTCAGATCCAGAAATGATCAGGACCTTTGATTTAAAAGGGCATGCGTAGGTTTAATTCAATTTTTAAACAGGAGCCCGATTTCCTCCAAGCAATAAATATTGGACCCAATGAGCGTTGAACGGGTCCTGGACCAATGGGCTTAAAAAGGGGTCGATTCTCTCAGCAGAAGTGGTGGTCGAAGGATGCGGAGGCCATTTTTCGGACAGTAGGGATATCTACTGGTGGGTGATGTCATTTGTGCAGGCAGCATGAAAGGTTTGAAGAAAGAGGAACCTCCTTGTGGCAGTCAGGCGGCAGATCTACATTGACAAAGAGATCACGGCTGTGGGTTCAACAACCATGAGATCAGAGGCATCATCTCCAGGTTTATTGAGTTGTTTAATATGTGTTCTTTGGTAACTGCCTGACAATCTGTAGATCTGTGTTTACTCTTGAGATAATTTCTGTTACTGTCATAACCACTAGATGAAATTGCCCGATCCAGTGTGAAAATTAATGAAACGTGGTCAGCAGTGAGTATGAGGGTTAAACCCTTCAATAGTAGCAATCTTCCAGTAGAAACTGGTGCTATCTTCAGGGGGTTGAATCTCCCTTCCAGGAAAGGCTGGTAAACAAGAGAAGGTTGTAGCCTTCTGTAGGTAGAATCCTGCGTACTAGTATGAGTCTGCACTAGTACATTGTTGTAGAATGTTTTCTTAATAATAATCATT
>JZKD02S1288058.1:685433-703080 GCA_000966675.3 Picea glauca | reverse complement strand
TGTTTAAAAGACATCTGATGAATGAAGAAATCCATAATATGATCTCTGGATGCACTACTGTTTTTCATAAGAATATACAACAACTGGTCTCTATAAAGTAGACTAAGATTTTTCATTGAAAGAAAAGTGAAAAATTGTTAATAAGCTCAAAATACTGATTCACCCCCCCTCTTAGTATTTTTCAACAAATATTCTAAATCCGTTCTTGGCTTATTTTTTCTAGTCAAAAGATATGTGTTCCTTCTTTATAGTACCCAGTATGGGTGCACCAATACTGTTGAAATTCCTAATGATTTTTTTGTAAAACCTTGCTAACCCATGAAAATTTCTTATTTCAAACACACTTCTTGGAGAAGGCCACTCTATTATAGCCCTCACCGTTTTTGGATCCATCTTCAATTCATTTGAAGAGATTAAAAATCCCAAATATAGAAGTTGTGTTTTCATAAAAGAACATTTATTCAAATGTATTAACAACTTTTCTTGTTGTAGCCTACTCAACACTATCTTCAAATGTCTTAAATTCTCCTCTTCAGTCTTACTAAAAACTAGAATTTCATCTAAATAAACAATAACAAACTTCCCAATAAAATATTTGAGCACTTCTTTCATTAACCTCCTGAATGTACTTGGAGCATTTGTTAAACCAAATGGCATAACAAGACACTCATACAAACCTTCATGTTTTTTGAATGTTGTCTTCCATTCATCTCCCTCTCTTATTCTTATTTGGTGATAACTACTCTTCAAGTCTATCTTGGAAAAATAACTAGCTTCACTTAAACAATACATTAAATCATCCATTCTGGGTAAAGGAAATCTATAACTAATGGTTATCTTGTTCATGACTATAGAATCCTTGCACATTCTCCAACCTCCATCCTTATTTGGAATCAACATAGTTGGTACTAAATATGGGCTAAAGATTTCTCTAATCAGCCCTTTATCCAACAAATATTGGACCTGCTCCTTGACCGCTTCATTTTCCTGAGGGGTTCATCTATTTTCTTTTTTGTTCAAGAAACTTTCTCCCAGAATAAGGTCAATATGGTGACTAATACTCTTGATGGAAAGTAAAGTATGAGGTGACACATCCACCATAATGTCAACAAACTCATCCAATAACTCATAAAATTCCACAGGAAAATCATTCATAGAAGTTCTTTTAATAATGACTCGCATCTTACCTATAAAAAAAACTGCATTTCCTGATCTTTCTTGACTTCTTTCAAGAGCTCCTTCCCACTCATGAGAAGTATACTATCAATAGCCTTCTCTTTGACTCCCTTATCTTCTAACGAAAACAACATATGTTTACACCCATTTTTATCAAGGGTATAAGTATTATTCCTCCCATCATGTATGAAATTCATGTCATATTACCAAGGTATCCCCAATAGAACGTGTCAAACATCCATAGGTATGACATGACATAAAACTTAATCCTTATAACTACCAATTTTAAAATCAACTTTACATTGTCTACTTACCATGACTTGATGTCCTTTCTGCAACCAAGACACCCTGTATGGACTCGGATGTCTCATCGTCTCCAACTTTATATTTTTGACCATATCCATGGATACTAATTTTTCAATTCTCCCACTGTCTATGATTAGCTTGCATACTCTATCTCTATTCTTGCAAGCAGTTCTGAATAGACTATTTCTATGGACTAGTTCTGGTACCTCTTTTTTTGGCTTCATGAGAGATTTCCTCATCATGAGCGATATTCTTTCTTCAGTTGCTTTTACTTTCATCTCTTCCTCCACATTCCTATGTTGTGCCTCATAAATGTGAGATTCTTTGAATCCTACATTCCTTTTTTGAGGACATTCCCAAGACATGTGCCATGTTTTCCCACAATCATAACACTTGACTTCTCCTCCTTTGTCTCTTCCTCTACCTCTTGGAAAATGATTCCTTCCTCTAAAGTATCCTCCTATATAACTTCATCCTCTATATGTATCACCATTAGATCCTCTATATTATCCCCTGGATTTATAGAACTTCTCTCTGGTGGTTCCTCTTCCTTTATTAAGACTCTTCCCCATGTTCCTCTAACTCTGCTTCATTGACAGTTTTTCTTCTACCTTCAGGGATACCTAATAAGCATATTCTATAGTTCTCATCGTTATCATACTAATCTCATCCTGGATCTCATGCCTCAATCCATTTATATACCTAGCATATTTATCTTCCTAATTATCTCTGTGTCCTTATCTTATATTCAACTTATAAAAATTCTTTAGTATACTTCTGTGTCGAATTCTCGAAGTGTCGAATTCTCGAAGTGTCGAATTCTCATATTTTGCAACTTCTTGAAAAGATTCAACTGATAATATTTGGGTATAAATTTATCCTTGAGATTAGCTACCATTCTATCCCAACTCTTAATATTTTAATTTCCTTTTCTCCTTCTGTTAGTGTTGGTGCAGATCAATTTTGGGAAAAAACAAAGAAGTTTTGAAGGAATTAAAGTAGCGCTGGAAAACAAGGGACGCACTAGAAATAAAGAAAATGCAAAGTCGAAAAAGAGGAAAAAGAAGCGTTGAGAAAAGAAGTTAGAAAACAGACAAACTATCGTGGATGAGTTGGAAAGTGGACAAGTGTCAACATGGAGAAACGGTTGGATCGAGGACCATCTGAGATTAAGTCATGGAGTAAGTGGACAAACCTAAACTTCTTAGGGTTAGGGATTTTGTAAGGGCTTTGTCCTAGTTTTGTATACATAGAATGTATTAGGACAATGAGAGGGTTGTTGTCCTTCTGGTTGAAATATGTATTGTGGATACTGTAATAGGTATTTTTGGGTTGAGTAGAAGATATTTCTAGGAGAATTTAGAAATATGTCGATATTGAATGTAATGGTGGAAAAATTGTACAATGCACAACACTGGATTTCAGAGAATATGAATAAAGATCCCAAGTGACAAATATTTGTGGACATAGCCCCAGTGGTGGTGAACCATGGTATATATGTGTTTTGTGTGACTGTATGTAGTATTTATAATTTCATTTATGTTAGTGAGTTTTTATGATGAATATGTTTCTTGTTAAAGGAATGAATACTGCACAGTAGGAATAAGCTAATGTAATCTTCATAATAGCACTAAATAAATGAATGTTATAGCTAGTGTTTAGATCATAATATTGTGTTATAGTAGATAAATTCTTGTCATTGAACACATGAATTTATGATGGTTAATGAATACCTATTAGAATATCTGTGACAATGATCAAGAGTGAGATATAATGAGGTTTTGAAGGTTAACAATGAGTAGGTTAAATGCCTCTAAGAGAAACACATCCCATCCCCAGGTTACATACATATGAGTCTCGTAGCCACCCATAGAATCCATCTCGGGTGAGACTATGCAATGCAATATGTGGATTGTGTTTCCTTTTGGTGTACAGAAGGGCCAATGGTAGAAGGTTTTGTTGGTAATATTGTAGTTAGAATTTGGGTCAACCCATAGTAAACTCAACAATGGTTTTGTTGTCAGTTGGAACTCAGAAAATCAGATCAGAAGGGATGTGTCATGTAGTATAGAGTGAAGGATTAAGAAAGGGGATGTTTATAGGTTGTAACCCCATGAAAGCGGAGATCGAAACATGGTTGACAGTTTAGGAACTAGATTTTTCCCATAAAGATAATATAAGCTCTAGTTTTAAGACAAGACAATATTTGGATAGATATGTATTCAGTGAAATACAAGAGATTTCCTTTAGTGAGTTTCCCATGCTATTACAGGAGTTGATAACATAGTTGAAATATACATGTTATCACATATAGTTGTCAAGGGAAGCAGGTCGTCCAAGTCCTTTGTCCACACAAGAAGCGTCCAAGCGCAACATTCAAAAGAATTCCATTTCGGGCTGAAATATAGGCAAGAAGATAGGTTAATGTTTCAACGGTGGAGATCTCATATACATTTCATATTATCATCTCTCAGACAGTTGGAGTTTAAAACTCGCGCAAGTATTAATGACTAGCCAAGTGTCCTGAAGTCCTGAAGTAAATTTAATCCATTGAAGGCTGACGACATGCATCGATAGATCTCACACTTCGAGAATTCGACACTTCGTAAAATTATGTGAGAAAGCAGAACAAAATGTCCCAAAGCTCAAATTCCCGAAGTGAATCTTGGTCGTCCAAATCGAGAGGCCATGCGTCACCAGATCTCTCACTTCCGAAATTCAACACTTTGGAGGATTGTGAGAGAAAGCAGAAGAAAAGGCCCGAAGCACAAAATCCCAAAGTGAATCCCAGTAGTCAAAATAGAGAGGTCACACATCACCAGATCTCTCACTTTAGGAATTTGACACTTCAGAGGATTGCATGATCAAGAAGAATAAAAACTCCTAAAGTAGTTGAGAGTCATTGATATTTCAACAGGAAGCAGGGTCCATCCAATATCGTTGCATGGAAACAAAAGAGGGGCTTTCCCAGATCACAGATCATGACCATATTGATGACCACACTTCATTATGGGGATAGAACATGCTCGAATGATAAAATTATTGAGTAGTCCCACAATTTAAAGAATGGTATAGCGAAGGAGATACGTGGAGGAAGGTGGTGAATTGCGGGCTCAAAAGCAGTGTGGATCCAAACTGCCTTTGATGGCCCTGCAATCATGTGCTTATATAATGTCAAATCCAAGAGAAACACATGGTATCCCCCTGGGAATTAATCCTCGTCCCGATCCTAACGATTCAGTTAATAAAATAATGGAATGGTGGTTGAAACCTATACTCATCCGGCCCATACTGACCAGAGTTTCCTTCTAACAGAAGGAACAATACAAAAAACAGAATATTGTCAGCCTGAAGTACCATAAAGGGCATTTTTTCCTGCAGATCCATGTTGACTAGAGTTTCTTTCTGACAGAAGGAACATGACATACAAGAGAAGACACACGACACTGGATAAGAAGTTCCCTAGCAACAAAGACATGTTTATTGTTTTGAATATAAATACATCAGATGAATGATATGTAAAGAAGGCATTTTTTAGAGGCTAGAGAGCCGAGAGAGTTTTAGGAGCAGGGATCTGTATTTTTCATTTTTAAGCCCAAGGGCATGGATTGTAGATATTATGTTATTGAATATCCCTTTGAGTTGTTTTTATCATACTGTCTCTTTAGTTTACATGCTATCATGTTTTTCTTGTCTGGATGTATTATCTCTGGTCTATGGATTCCTAAGGCGATAGAGGATCTACTATCATATTTCCCATCTTTCATGGTTCATCAGACATTTTTAGTTTTTATTCTTGTCTGGAGGTAGCATATTTGATCTATGGATTCCTGAGGCGGTAGAGGATCTGTTTTCATTTTCCCCATGTTTCATCGTTTATCACTCAGACGCATTATGTCTTCCTTCTCCTCATCACCACATAAATACTTTGTCTGATAGGTAGTTTAAATGACTTCATTAGTCCTGATACTTTTGACTCCATATCACAATGGTCTTGAACTAATCTGTAGCTACCTGTGCCATATCTTCCTCTCTCTACAATCTTACTGATCCACCTACACAAACCATTTTAATCCAATTTACTTCTTTTTTATGGGTATTGGGCTTATACTCTTGCAGTCGGAGGGTGATTCTGAGTGCTAACATTCTTGGCATTGTTTCCAGGGATGGAAGTGAAGATATCTTCCCTGGGAAAATGACAACGAAAAGATCTAGTTTTAGATGGTGAATTGAAGTTGGACACATTATTCTGACTTCTCATATTTCACCATGGCGACTCCATTTTTCAGAAATGTATTTTTGACTCCACTGGTTTGAAATGGACAAGATTTTAGCTGAGAGGTATGATTTCTACGATTTTTCAAATATAATTGGTTTCCCTAATCCAGTGCCTAGTAGAGATGAAGGGGAAAGTAGACTTCCTAAATTTCAAGGAGAAAAGTGGGAGGAACCAGCTAAACAATTGTTGGATTTTCATGATTTTATTCATCAACTTTGTATCGTGCATGAATATGTTCATATAAATCTTTTCAGGTATTCATTAGAGGGTATTGCTCGCAATTGGTGTAGATATCTCCCAGTTCCAAGTATCATCTCTTTGACAAACTTTCATGAATCTTTCAATTCCTTTTGTAAAGAATATTTTCCAGTTGAATGTCTTTTTGAGGGATGTTGTAATGAGTTCTCTTTGTTCCATAAAGATTCTTCTAGTCATGAAAGCTAGATTTGTGATGAAGCATTTATTGTAGAAGAAAACATTTACCATGAAGATCATGAGGTGTTGAATGATATTCATTATAATAGAAATAACATAGAAACATTTGGCATCATATCAAATGTATTTGTTGTTTTAAATGTTCATGAAGATCACCATCTCTCTTTTAAATATTCTGACGACGAAGAGAAATTGTATTCTACGGTAGATATTTCTCTTGAATGTGAAGATGAGATAGATGATAAGCTAGTTAAAAGAACTAGGGAATATTTCTCTCTTTTTTTTCATAGATTTTCAGGATTGAAGGCAGATGTTGTTTGCCTCTCTTATGGATAAAATGCAGAGGATATTCCTATCCTTGAAGTAGATGTTTTCAGCATCCCTTCTTATGATGAAGAAGTTGTTTCAAATGTTGACCAAAAAGAACCATTTTTTGGTGAATATCCCAATGAAGATGATGAAGAGAAAATATTTTTCATGGCTCCTTTGGAACCTTGTAGCATCGTTCATGTGTATAATAATTATGAACCTAATCATTGGGAGGGCCATGAAGGAGAAATGAAAGGGCTAAATGTACAAATCATCTCATGTCTAGCACTGTTAAATGAGAAAATATTGCCTGGGATTAGCCAACCTGCATCAATCCTTTACCCACCTGTACATGATGAGTAGTGATGATTTTAAGGATGGAAATTTATTTTAAAATGTAGAAACCTTGGTGAATCTTACTAATCCTTCATATGCCAAATATAAATTTTTGGCGATATTTTTGTAAATATAATCAAATTTCTAAGGATTTTATATAGTTTTTATAAAATTTTGGAGATTTTTAAGGTAAAATAATTTTATCCTATAGAATTTGGGTGAATCAATTTTAAAATAGCGAATCTCGTTTTTGGAAAAACCATGGAAAATTAGCCCATGAGATAAATTTAGCCCCTAAAATCATCCATGATGATGAGAACATCAAACAATAGGTAAGCAATGATGTAATGAAGGAGATAATTTATTACCAGTTTAGTGTGACTTATTATAGATTTTATGACCCTATAGGGTTATATATGGATTTGAGTTCTCCAAGAGAATTGGATCCTGAAAAATTATTCATCTTATCATCATTTGGGGGTACTGTCAATGTTCCAAAACATATTTTCATTCTGTTGTCATACTTCCCTTACCTTTTGTGGATAGTTTGTAGTGAAAGGAGGAATTATATTACCAAACATTCTAGGTGGCTATGGTGGAAGTTTTCTTTCACCTAGAACATTGTAAAAAAATAGTTAGTCTAAGATTGTACATAAATAAGATTCTTTTGGAGCACATGTGTTTTTTTTCTTTTTGTAAGTAGAATAGTGTACATATCAGCCTGTTGTCTTCAACAAAATGTATTTGAGCTTGACTCCAAAACCCAACAGCTAAGGTAGTGGAACTGTGCATTATGGGCAGCTCACAGGGAGCATGCCATCCCCTGTGGAGTGAAATGTTATCAAATATAGTTATCCAGGGTAGAAGGTCATCCAAGTCCATGGTATGCATAGGAAGCGTCCAAGCGCAACATTCAAAAGAAGTCCATTTCGGGATGAAATACAGGCAAGAAGACAAGTTCATGTTTCAACGATGGAGATCATGTATACATTTCAGATTAGCGACTCTTGGACAATCGGAGTTTAAAATTCACGTAAGGATTAATGACTAGCCAAGCGTCCCAAATTCCTAAAGTAAATATGATCCATTGAAGTATGAGTACATGCATTGACAGATATCACACTTCAGGAATTCGGAACTTCGGATAATTGCGCGAGAAAGAAGAAGAAAAAGGCTCGAAGCTCAAGTCCAAACAACAATACAAAGACAATAGTACCATGTGGAGAAGGTACAACACATTCTACAATGGTAGGTGTAGATCCAACGATAATATTACTAGAGCTTCATGGGGATGGATCAAAATATCCAGAGAAGCACCTATTCGTGTGTGAGAGAATATGGGAAGAACAAATAGTCATTGATGAGGCAACAAAAGTAGTGCAGTTAGCAATAACATTTAGAAACTGTGCATTGGATTGGTACATGAACCTAGCAGTAAAAAATCCACAGGGTGTTGGAATACTAAGAGGGGGGGGGGTGGATGAATCAATATTACCCCTTTTCAACAATTAGCAGTTACTTTTATATTTTGTTAATTATCACAATATATCAACAATAGACTTGTTTGTATCAATTATGTAAATATAATTAATAGGAATTGCAAGTATTTTATGAAGAATAGTGAAGGGAACCAATCCTTGTTAGATCACCAACTCTAGGAGACACAAATCCCCTTCTTCAAAGCACCAACTCTAGGAAGAACCAACTCTCTTGCTTCTTTAGGACACCAACCCTAGGAAGCACAAACTCCCTTGTATTTATGGCACCAATCCCAGGCTGCACCAACTCCCTTGTCTTTAGGGAACCAACCCCATGAAGAAAAAACTCCCTTAAATTAGAGTTACTTATTAAAGGATATGAATCCTTCCATTCTCCTCCCTTCCACCCTCACTTCATAAGAATCATCGGTTCTTATTCTTGGACTCTTCTTCTGTTTTGATGTTCTAATCTGGACTATGGAGACACTTCTTCTTCATCATTCTTCCTTTCTTATATAGTGACCCAAATGGTGTGAGTTATGAATCATTGTGTCCCTTTGTTTGGACCATCACACCTCTTTATTTAGACTCAAAAAATAATGTTTTTTTTTTCTTCATTATTATTCAACCATTATTGTGAAGGAGTTTCAAATTAGTTAGAGTGCTTCTCATAAATCGATCACTGATATGGATTGATTTCATTTTTAACTCAATTTTATGTCTATGCAAATATTGTAGAAATCAAATTCTATAGAGGCGCTTCCTTCAAACCATTTACATGTGTCCATATGCACAAAACCATAGGGTTACATCTTATGTTCTTGTAACCCATGATGGCGGGCTGGAACCTAGCCCTCCAGACTTCAACCTTCAGGCATTTTCTCTTTCATTGAATCTTTTGAAGTTTTACCTCTCATAAGGATTGATCTAATGGTTAGCATCATTCTCGAAACCAAATCAACGGTATAGATTTGATCCTTACATTATCATTCCACTACTTTATCCAATTACTATGACTTAATCAAAGGTTGAGGTGGACGACCACTATTTACTTCGGACTTCGAGACTTTGGGGGTTCAAAGGTCCGGGTAATTGTTGTTCCAATTTCCACCGTAGTTGGTCAATGCTAAAGTGGTCAACATGGGAGTGCTTATGTCATATTTCCACTATGTTTTGATCTAACGGTCATGGGAGTAGTTGTTGGTTTCCTCTGAAGGACAATATCCTAGAGATATGTAACTTGTTGATGTCACTACTGAATTGGCATTAGCTAAGTGGATTCCCTGTTTCACTTAGATTTGTGACTTACATGTACCTAAAATGACAAATAGACCTTGACACTTGTCACCATTTGATTGCGCCACATGTCCTAGCTAACATGGTCTTTATTGACATGTATTGTCTGATGTGTCACATATCCTCCTCCTGGATCTAACGGTCGTAGGTTCATATGAATCCTTGATCCAATGACTGTGATCAATTCCATATCAATGGTCTAGATTCATTTCATTCTTAGAGACTTTGGGTTATTCTCTTTTCCCACTTCCCAATTCTCCCCAAGTCAGATTCCTTGAATAAACCTCGCGCAACTTGACTTCATCTAATGAGCCTTATTTTACGTGAAAATATTAACATGATCCAATGGTTGTCAGGATTTCGAATATTCGTGACTCTAGGTCTATGGGGTAATGGAACCGATGCCAACAATATATCTAATGGAAGGTGAAAATCGACGGTCAATGTCTATTTCAAAACCGAAACTTGCATGATCGTTAACTCCAACCCTTGCATCCTGAAATGGTTCCCCACTTTTGGTCTTACCTTACTGAGATCTGATAGTCAAGACTTAATCGGATGTTGATTTGAAGGTCCTCCTCTATAACTCCTAGATCTGATGGTCTCGGTTTGTCCCAAAATCCACATCAGTGGACAAGATTCTCCTTCGATTCTTTTGTAGTTTTACTGCAGGGATTTTAATCCTGATCGCATTTCTCCAATGCACTTTCCCTTATGATATTTTTGGTAGATTCCTCTACATGTTGTTCATAACAACTCATCATCACTGCAATGCCATTTCCCTTCTGATATTTTTGGTTTTGTACTTGGATTCTAATTGATAGAGATCATTGATCTGTTGGGAATTCGATCCCAATGGTGTTTCTGAATTGTGTTGATCTCGTGAAATATAATACGATGCCTCTCATGATATTTAGTTATATTCCTTTGCATGTTGTTCATAAAAACTCATCATCACTTCATAATGAAATCGGTTATTGACATCAATGGTAACACATCAATGACAATATGTCCAACAATATCCGCCTTTTTGCATTGATGGAAACACACCAATTTCATACAAAAACTCCCCCTGTGATGATGTTTCTATCCTCTGAAGTTACTAACCCCCTTTGATATCAATGGAAAAGGGTTTCTTCTACTATGATTAATCTATGTATGTTAATATGTTTCTGACCAAAATCTGAACTCGGGTAACTCCCCCTGCAATCATTCTATGCCTACCTCAACTGAATGACTCCCCTTGTCAATCTACTTTCTCTTCCTCTGACTGCTCTCCCCCTTTGTTTCTAAAAGGGTAGCTCTTCCTGACAAGGTCTCTCCCCCTGTCATATCTACAATATGCTATGTATACCACTTATAACCACTTTGGGACCAATGCATGATCATATCACATTCCTTTACTGAGAGAATACATAACATGCATAGTTCTTGGGCAGATAAAGACCTGCAAAAAACCATGTCAAAACTTACACAGATTTATACCATCAAACCATGATGTTTTTTATGATCCTAGTTATCTATTCATTTTCTATGCTTCAATACTCATAGGAGTATCAACAAGAATAATCTTCCCTATTTTCTCCTTCCCTTCTTTGTTTCTAATTTTTTGAGAAGGAGTTTCAGTGGATCATCAAAATAGCATTAGAAAACTTCTGAGATCATCATCACTCAATTATGTTGGTTGTTATACTATTGAATATTCATCATCATCGTGACTATTTTGTGCACCAGAAGCTTCTTTATCCATGTTTTGAGAATTTTCCTTTTTTATTTTCCATTTGTTGGGTGATGGATAATATACTTGTATGGCATTATCAAGTTATAGAATTTTGTTAGATTTTTTTTTATGAGTTTTATTTTATTTATCTTGATCTACTTTATATGTACAACTTTGATTATTATATTCCTTATTAGAAGTTTTACCCACCAATCTCTGATTATTAACTTCATCAATTTTAGGAGAAATATATTCATCATTTTTATTGCTTAGTACTTCAGATTTTATTTTCCATATATTCTTATTCTGTTTGTTATGGTTTCCTATCTTTAAGGATTGCATTGGTAATCTACATTCTCTTCCTTTATGACCATAGTTGTTGCATTTTTTTCATTCAATATTGATGTTTTTCAAAGGAGCAAATGAGTTGTAGTTTATCTTCTCTCTATTGTACCTATTGTTCTTATATCTTTTGAAATTTATGTTATTGTATTGTCCATAAGCTTTGCAGTGTATTTACTTATGACCAAAATTATTGAAAGAGTAATAGTATCCAATAAATAGATATTTTTTAGGGGGATTCCTTCTGGTGATTGTATTCTTGTCATTTTTTACTTTAGTAGGGAATGTTGATTTTTGTTGATGTGGAACAATTTTCAATGGTATCATATTTTCTTTATTATCTTCTCTTCTTGAGGAGCCCTTTAGAGCATCTACATAGCTGATTGGTGTTTTGATAGATCCTTGTGATGTAGAAGTTGAGTCCTTGGTGTATCTCAAACCAATATTTTTTTTTTGTGACCTCTAACTAAGAATTTCATCCAAGATATTTGAACCATTTCCAAATTTTGATCCCTTATTTTATTTCTCAAGTTCACTTTTAGCAGCTTAATCTCAACTTCTAGTTTCTCACATACTTGTTTTATATCACTAGGTTATTTTAAAATGCCTTCTTCAATTTTATTAGCTTCCAAGAGCTGGGATTTTAAATTACTAATGATATTCTTTGATTCTTTGATAGTTCTTAATGCATATATTTCTTTTGATTGATGTGATTCTTCATAGTCATGAAGTTGTGCTCTAAGTAGCTTGTTCTTCTTTTTATACTTTCTTAGTTCCTCCAAATAACTAATCGATTATACTTATAGGTTCACTTCTCTTTCAAATTAATAATTGTATTCATCATCTACATCATTATTTTGAGTAATCATTCCCATAAATAGAATCTTTGAATTCTCATCTTCACTCATGTCTGAAGAGATGATGTCTTATTTAGAGTAGAAGTTTTTCTTTTTCTTATAAAATTTCTTCTTGTATTGGTTTTTTTGGTTGTGAACTTCTTCATCATTTTCCTCCTGCTTTGGATAGGGACATTTGTTAGAAAAGTGTCCAATTCTTCCATAGTTGAAACATTTGAAGGGTAAATTTCCTTTATATTTTCCAGATCCTCTCTGAAGTTTCTTTATAAATTTGGCCTCTTCTACATCAGATATGTCTGACTGATCTTCATGAGACATATGTTCTTGTTTCTTCTTTTCTTTAGATGATTTAAAGGATGTTTCATCTTTATTGGTTTATCATTCCATGTTCTCATTTCATATGCTGTAAAAATTCCATGAAGTTGATCAACTGTGATTGTGTCAAGATTAGGCCTATATTCAATTGTAGAAATATTGGCATTATATATCATAGGTAATGAACTTAGAATATTTTTCACAATAGGTTTTTTTATAAGTTCTTCTCCCACTTTTCTAATTGAATTAACCATTTCATCTACCCTATGAAAGTATTAAACAATGTTCTCTTCCTCTTTCATTTTCAGATTTTCAAACTGAGTTCTATAGGTCTATAGTTTGTCTTCCCTAACTTTGCTATCTCCTTCATATACAACCTCCAATTTGTCCCAGATTTATTTGGCTGACCTACAATGCAAAACCTTAACACATATAGAATTTATCAACCCTCCTAGAATTGTATTAACTGCTCTTGAGTTGTCATTGCAGACTTTCTTTCTTGTTGCATCTTTGGTTGGAGTAGTTGGTGCAGTGTAACCATCTACAATAGATTGCTAGATAAACAATGTTCAAAGTATTAAATGATGTTCTCTTCTTATTTCATTTTTAGATTTTCAAATTGAGTTCTATAGGTCTATAGTTTGTCTTCCCTAACTTTGCTATCTCCTTCATATACAACCTCCAATTTGTCCTGGATTTATTTGGCTGACTTACAATGCATAACCTTAACACATATAGAATTTATCAACCCTCCTAGAATTGTATTAACTCTTCTTGAGTTGTCATTGCACATTTTATTTCCTACTGCATCTTTGGTTGAAGTGGTTGGTGCAATGTAACCATCTACAACATATTTCTAGATATAGAAAACAAGAGCCAACATGAAGCTTTTCATTCTTATTCTCCATAGAGCATATCCACCTCCATTGAAGAATGGTGCTTTGTGGTTAGACATTCCCTCTTGTTGATCCATCTTTAGGATCTACCTTTCAGTTGCTAGACTATGCTTAATGTTGTAGGAAAATTCCCCTGTGGATAGGTGAATGTCCTCTTGGATCCTAGACCCCTATGACCAAGACAAAAAAATGTTAACATTAAACACTGACATTCCTTTAAATGCAGCTAAACTAGTCAAAGCAAAACTATGAAGAAAGCATGATGTACCTTTTTCTAAAGTTTGTCCTTGCTTGGTCCAGGTTGAACTTAGATCTTCAATCCTTTTAATGAGTTCTCCAATTCAATAGAGAACAAAGAAAATGCATGCTTCCTATTCTACCAAGATAATTTTAAACTAGATTTATCAATAAGAGACAAGCCTATGAAATCGTACAGAAACTTGAAGGAAAAATCCCAAGCATATATTAATGATAGCATAACAAGTTACTTAAAATCCATAGATGCAGATGTCCCAGCATCACCAAGTCCTGTTTGTCCAACCCCTTGCTTGAAAGATCCACGATCAGAATGAAAATACTTTTCACTGATATTATCCCCCTTTTCACCATGAGAATGCCTCCTTTTATAGGCTTTGAGAGGCTCAACCACCTTAGTTATATTTGGAATAAGTTTAGGATATGACTCCATTAGTTGTGTTATTTCCCTTAGATATAACCTATAACTTGGATTTGAGCCAAACCAACTCGGATGCTTTCTAGTTGTCCTTAGAGATAAGGGGGATTTCTCCCCAAGATTCTCTCAACAAATCAACGCTCCCTTAAAATTGACAACAAAGTGCTATAATTCTCCCTACTGAGTGGGAAAGGAGTTCTAGCACCCCCTACATGTGAGCAAGGGAGCATTGATCTCCAAAAAATTGTTTAAGATGATCAGTCTTCAAGGAAAAATATTTGTAATCTTTTCCAAATGATGTGTTTTCCTATTCTAACAAGTCTTAGAGGGTGTACCAAGTATTATTATGGTGTCATCTACAATGTGACATATGCAAGATGAAAATAATTTTTTTTCAAAACTTGCAACAAAAGTGTGACAGTTGCGACACTTACGACAATGATGATGGTTCATTATCGAACTAAGGAATTTTGACGTGTAACATATTCCCCCCCAAAGTGCAAATTCAGATGATGAAAGATGATCATTGAAGAGATTTGTATATTTTTTAATAAAGGGTATGGATTCGGAGAACCTGGTAGAATCTACAAACAACCATCAAGCAAATGTTATCATATGTTTGAAACCCAAGGCAGGTATAACTATGCTTCAGTGACAAAGGACTTAAGGTATGGCTGCTATCAAATACATTGCGGATCCATAATCATAATGACTAAGGGTATAGCCACCAAAAATACAATGTGGATATATACCTCCATGACATGAACTGATCGTAGCCATGAGAAATACATAGTGGATCTACGAGATGATAAAACATAGCCATGAACCAATACAAAGTGGATCTATGTGATAGTATATCATTATGCTCAAAAGATCTCTTTTGTAGCCTGGGAAAGCATATAAAAAAGTGAAATATTAACCCAAGGTCTTCATCCCAATCCCAATGTAGTATGAATCTAACCATTTGAATAAGTGTTTTGATGTCGAACATGGTAGAAACCACTTGATTACTGGTCAACGAGGTAAATTGTTAACAAGTGCGAGGGAAATCACTAGTGATGTCAATGATTCCCAAGGTACCCTAGTACAGTCCAACGAATGTGAAAATGAGCTGAAGTCAAACATTCGTGTAATCATACAATTAGAGGTCAATGATGTAAGCCTATTTTCAGAAGCGAGGAGGCTTTCCATTGAGGCATGCAGGTACCAAGGTACTAACTATGGTTTCTAAGTCAAATTCCTGAATGATGTGTTGAAGTCAACAGGAAAAGACTCATCGAAGGAGGGCCTTGATGTATCCCCCATCAACAACACGAAAATGACATAGAAATGTAAAATGATGAATAAAATGAGTATGGACTGGCATGGGTATTGAAGCTAGAAAATTGTGATGGTTGAATCTCGAGGTGGATACTTCCCATGAACACTGAGGCACAACATGAATCAATGGCATAAACATAACATGACCAAAACTGTGATATTCGTCGAGTGACCCAAAGGAGTGAAAAAGACTATGGGGATTGGTTTAGTGCATAGGTTCAGTGGGTTATCCAAGTGTCCAAAATGGTTGAAACAATGTGTCGTGTTCAAGGGAGATTACAAGAATGACTTGTGACAATTCTAAAAGATAGCTTGGATTGCTTCCTTCAATTTTTCCCACATCTAGATAGACGAGTACCTCTTTTTATTTTTATGATATCGAGGAGGATACCACATGACCGATATGAATCACCTTCATTAAGTCCCTCTTCCTTTGTTTAACGAACTGGAAAAGTAAGGGTTTGGTCAAATATGGGCCCTTCAATGTGTGATTTTAACGAGTCCAAAGAAGGAAAACTAGATGGTTTTTCATGTTTAGAGAGTCTGAAAATAACTTAAAGATGGCTCCAGGGTTGTCCTTTTTCATAAATTTTGTCTCTGAAGTCTGAAAAAGAGATAAATTTATACTCAAAAGATGTTAAGCCCTAATATTGGCTCATTACCCCTTAATTGGGGCATATTATATTAGTAGTGTTATTTTATTTATGTCGGATTTATTCCATTAGTTGTAATTATACCTCCTAGTCTCCTATATATACCAAGGAGACATTTTTGTTTGGAATCATCTTGTACTTGAACATTTAAGTGGGGTAAAAGGAGGTTGCCCCCTAAAAGAGGCTTATTATCTGAAGTTATCTCTTTTTCAAGGCGTTGAGTACTTTTTCTAAGGATTTTCTATGCTATATTGATATTTAGTTCTTAACATATGGTATCAGAGCTCAAGGTCTTGGGGTTTCGCTGCTACATCTGAGACACCTTGGCATTTTCACTATAAAGTTTTTTCTACAATGTTTCAGAAGGAACGGATTGGAGGATATTTCTTAGATGGATCAAGGTATGTTGGGTTAAAAATTCCACTCCTGAAGCCTTACACTTTCTGAGATACAACCTGTAAAAGATAGGATTTTGGAATCATCCTGAACTGAGTCATTGCGGAATTTTCACTATAAACAAATTTCTGTAACATTTCAGACCCTGAACTCCAGAGGCTATTTACAAAAATTAGTAAGGTAGCTATGGTAAAAATTTCAGTTTTGGGGTCATCTTAAATTTGTAGATACACCCTATGTAAGATAGGGTATTTGACTAGTCCTATTGACTAGTCGCAAGAAGGTGTTCCAGGTAAAACAACCCTAACTTATTCCTAGAGTATCCAAATTGAGTGGGACTAGTTTCATTGGATAGTGGACAATCTATAATATTTATGGTGCAAGTTTAAGAATTTTATATCAATTATTTTGTGTGGGGCACGCTATACAGTGAGATCTCCTGGAAAGGACAAAAATCGGCAAGTTGTGGGGAAGTTACCATAATTTCCACTTGGCACATCCAATTTTGATCAGACCTGTGGCATTGCAGAGAATAAATATTAGATAACTAAATAAAATAAAGTTTCATACCCAGAAGGGATGAAACTTGGGAGATACAACAAAAGAAATATTGTCTAGCAGAACCACCTCAAAATCAAGGTTCAAAAGTGATACTCGACCAACATGCCACCAAAAAAGGGAACTTCTACACCAAATAAGCCTCCAGAAAATCCTACTTGGACTCTTTATGAAGGTGAAGAAATGGGTAGGGACATAAATGATTTACAAAATAATATAGTAACAAAATATGAACTACAAGAGATGATGGAGGGTTTAAAAGGGGAGATCATGGAAGTATTGAAAAAATTTGTAACAGAGAA
>JZKD02S1288058.1:645026-681252 GCA_000966675.3 Picea glauca | reverse complement strand
GGCCTTATAAGGTGTTGCAAAAGATTGGTACTATGGAATACAAATTGGAGCTTCCTGCATCTTCACAAGTACACCCAGTTTTCCATGTTTCATGCTTAAAGAAGGTTATAGGTGATAAGTTCCTAGTTCAAACTATATGGCTAGAACATGACGAGGAAGGAAAAATCATATTGGAGCCTGAAGCCATCACTGACACAAGATTTCACCAGCTAAGGAATAGATCCATTTCAGAGTATCTCATTAAATGGACGAAACTACCGACTGAAGATTCCACTTGGGAAGATGAGTATTTTATAAAGAAGCATCCAGAGTTACTCAAGCATTGTAGACAACACTTGTCTCAAGGGGAGGGGCATGTTAAGCCCCAATATTGGCTCATTACCCCTTAATTGGGGCACATTATATTAGTAGTGTTATTTTGTTTATGTCGGCTTTATTCCATTAGTTGTAATTATACCTCCTAGTCTCCTATATATACCAAGGAGATATTTTCATTTGGAATCATCTTGTACTTGAACATTTAAGTGGGGTAAAAGGAGGTTTCCCCCTCGAAGAGGCTTTTATCTGAAATTATCTCTTTTTCAAGGTGTTGAGTACTTTTTCTGAGGATTTTCTATGCTATATTGATATTTGGTTCTTAACAAAAGACACCCTTTCAAAACCTTTTAAACAAGTGTGAAAGGAAGCAAGATCACTCGGAAATACTTTCATGTTTAGAGTGTCTGAAAAGAGCTTAAAGGAGACTCTATGGGTTTCCTTTTTCAAGTAACTTTTATGAGTCCAAAAAAGAGATAAAAGTATGCTCAGTTACATTCTCATGTTTTTTCGAGGGTGAGAAAGAAAAAAGATCGTGCTCGTCAGTGTTACAATGTTTATCGAAAAAGATGTTGCTTCGAGGCCTGCAAATATAGACAATTATGCATCCAGGGTATTAGTGGCTCTTCAAAAAGTATTTAAAAACCCAAAAGAAACTTTATATTAGCAAAAACTGAACCATATAATAGTGAAATAGGGTTAGAAATTTCATTTACCATTTCATTTTCACCAATTTCTTCTAGCTTTGTTATTTTCATCCTTGGAAGGTGATTTTCAAGCTATGATTACCGGAGCTGTGGTTGACCATTTTTTAATCTGTCTAGACTAGGTTGGTCACTTTACCATTCGAGTGATTTCTCATGGGTTAAAATAGGATTTTAGGTAGTTTTTAGGTTGTTTTGGTCTCCATAGGAAGCCCTAGGAACCAAACTAGATCGAGGCTACCTCAAAGGGGTGACGGGAGAACCGACTGAGTTTTCAATGCCATGGTGTGTGTACCTAGGGAGAATTACTGCCCTATGAATAAGATTAGGGGAGTGTCGGTGCAAAACGATTTTTTTTGTTGTTTTTTAGGATAAAAATACCCAATTTTGTTCTATAAGAGAATGACTAAGGGATTTTAAATGATTGTTTTTGTAGTGAATACGGATTAGAGCTATGACTGAATGGAAAGAATGTGAGCATGATCTCGATTATATTGTTGTTGATATTATGGTAGTTGCGGGAGGTATACCTCCACGTGTAAACCTGACTAGAATAGAATATTCTGGGAAGCAAGAAGAAACCCTAATTAATTGGTTAATGACCCTAGAAGACAAGTCGACTCAAGAGAATGACTTGTTTTAGGTTATTATCCTCCAAGAAAAGAAGTCAGCTAAAGGAAATATTATATGCTAAAGAATTAGTACCGAGAATGAGAAGTCAGCCCAGGCAGTCTACCAGAATTAGTATAAATAGAGGAGGTCAGTCTTGATTCTAGCAAGCATTCTCAGAACTGTAGAAGCAACACTTGTGTGCACTGCAGTTGGCTAGTTTGTGTGCAAGTTTGGAGGAGAGTTGTCGTTGCAGTTGCTGCAACTAGCAGATTTTTGTCTTGGATTGTACTCTCTCTTGGTTATGGTTTGGACTCTCTGATCGTCTCTTGTTACTCTTGTTTGGTGAGATATCCATGGAGAGGGGTGCGCTATCTTTTTTGGCTATCTATCCTAGAGTTTTCTTTTGGAATGATTCTCTAACAAGATTAAGGTGCTCGGGGGTGGCTTCAACCTATGGTTGGGTGAAAATAGTGATATTGTCTATGGTTAAACAAGCACATCCATCATATTCTAGCAGGTTATGGGCCCACACCTCCTTCATTCAGTCTAACCACTGGAAGGAAGCATAGCCATAAGGATACTAAGCTCATTGAAGAACTTTCGCTAAGGTTTCTAGCAGGAACAATCACCAAAGAATTGTCGCTAGGGTTACTAGAAGGTGCAGTTACAGAAACCCTATCCTAGCGCATCTCCTGGTACTCTCAGCAAGTTCAGACTTCAAGTTTGAGTTTTTGGTCAAATCTAGGTTTGACCATGTCAAGGCAAGCATGACTTACTCTATGAAGTCAGAAAAAAATTTAGATGGGTGTTGAAGGAAAATCTCCCTGCGGACAGGTAGATCTCCTCTTGAGAGCTAAACTCTTAACTCTTAATATAGAAGATGCTTATCATGGACACTAAATTCCTTTTAGATCTATATAAACTAATTTGTGAGGAGGAAGGAGAAAAGAAGTACCTTTTTCCGATGTTTGTCCCTGCACAGTTCGAGTTGAGCTCCAATCTTACACTCCTCGATAAGCACTGTAAACAAAAAAAAGTACAAACAACTTCCTACTCTACTAAGATTAGCTTGAAATAGACCTATCTATTAGAGACAAATTCATGTGAGATCAAACACAGATTTGAAAGAAACAGGCCAAGCATTTTATATTAAAGAGAACAACAACAAAGAATGCTTACAACCATAGATGTGAGTGTAGCAGCTTCGTCAAGCCTTCCTCATCCAAACCCTTTCTCAAACAGTCCACACACCGAATTTTGATGTTTCAAAAGACACCTTCTTGATGAGATCATAGGTTGGACACTTCACAATGCTTTTTCCCATCCCTTTCACCATGAGAAGGCTTGTTTAAATAGGCTTGGAGAGGCCCAACTACTTGAGATATATTTAGGGTAAGTTGAGGATTTTCCTCCTCCAGTTATGGATCTTCCCTAAGATCATGGCTTGACCAAGGATTCAAATCCAACTGCCTTTAGATATTGAGGGGATCTTTCCCTCATTCTTCTCAACAAATCAATTTTTTCCTAGAATAGGTAGCACTCCTCCAAAAGGGGAATCAGAGCATTATAATGCTCCTCAAGAGAAGGAAAACAAGCACTGGTGTTATAACACTCCCCCAAAAGGTTGGACAGAGTGTTATAGCACCCCCTGACAGTGTATAGGGGAGCGCTCCTCTCTGAAACTCAATTTTTAGTGGTTCTTCCAATAGCAAGAGACTTGTATTTCTAGTAGACTCATTCTTTCTCTTCACAACTAATCTTTGAGGTGTCCTAAGTGTCCCTATCATGTTGTTGGAGGCATGACATAGGAAATAAAGTAATATGATGTCAACAACACTTATACACTTGCAGTCAAGATGTGACACTTGCGACACTAATGATGACACTTGCGACACTTGTGAAGTGAGTAATTTTGAGGTGTAACAATGGGGATTCTAACTTTAGAGTGTGGAAGACAAGGATTGACCTCATCCTTTCCAAGAATAAAGTGTTGGATATTGTGAAAGGAAATATCGTGGAACCATAGTTTGAAGAAGAAAAAGAGAAGGAACCGTAGAACGTTGCAGTGATGGAGAAGTTCAAAGACAATGACATAAATTCCATGAGTATCATAGTGGAATCTATAAAATACCACTTGATACCCTACATCTCCCATCTTGACTCATCTAATAAGATGTATGATTCCCTAACAAATCTCTTCTTAGTCAGAAACATTGGACAAGTAATGAGTCTGAAGAATGAGCTCTGTGACATGAAGATGAATGATGATGACAACATAACATCATACTTTGTGAGAATATCTCAGTTAAGAGATCAAATACAAGCTATTGAAGAGATCATTTCAGAGAAGGAATTCATAAACATAGTACTCAATGGTCTTCCCAAGACATGGGATGCATTTTCTGCAAGCATAAACACAAGAAAGAAGTATCCTACATTTGAAGAAATTTGGACTTGTTGTGCACAAGAAGAATCAAGGATCAGTGCAAAAGAGAAACCCCAAAAGAAGTACAATGATCAAGCCTTCACAACAAGGTTCAAAGATTTCAGGAATAAAAAGAAGTTTGGCTCTAGGAAGAAACCAAATCAAGAGAAAGATATGTCAAGAATGCAATGCTTCAATTTTCGAAAGTATGGTCAGTACAAGAATCATTGTCCCGAGTTAAATAAAAGGAAGAAAACACACGAAGCATTAGTTGCCAAAGAAAGGGAACCCTCAAATAAAGCAAAGCAGGACAAAATAAACTTATTCTTTTAAGACAAGGTAACAATACTCTTCATAGTTCTCGTACATACCATGTTTTCTATACTTATCTTGCATATCTATTTCCTAGAAGATAATATGTTCAAAGAGAAACTATACCTATTAAAGAACAACAAGATAAGGATTGCTATCACAATGACTACAAGGCAGGAAATACACATGAAAGGATAAAGTACATCAACAAACCCTGGTAACAATTCATGTGGAAGTTATTACATAAGTAACAGTTGCAAAATAAGCCGAAATCAGAATCAATCTTGAAGAAACCTAGAAGAAGCAAAATACAAAAAGAAGTCAAAAATCAAGAGGAAATTGGAAAAAGACTTGTGACACTTTGTATAAGGAAATAAGGATGCAGACAAAAGCATGGGCTCTCTTAGTTGGAGGGAGTTGATTACATAATTCCAAAATATGAGCATGCATTCATGTATGAAGAAAGGATTAGCAGGGATCTAATCCTAAATAATATGATCCATTGAAGATGATGAAGTATATATCCATGTTCCCATCAATGGTAGCAACCATGAAGAGCAACATGTGTTCAATTTGACTTTAGAAGAAGTCTTCCTCGAAAAAAATCCTTAAAGTATCCCTAGTTGTACATCCACATCCATGATCCTATGATGAAATAAATAAATTGCAATCTTCAAGGAATGGAATCTATAGAAAACTCCATGGACCTAAGAGCTAAATAAAAACATTAGGAATAACATGAAGATTCCAAGAGAGAAGGAAAAGCCTAAAAAACCAATCATTGTATTGAGAATCACAAGACTACTAGCCTGATATGAACTCACTAAAAGCAATTAAGAAGAGGAGCTGAAAGTTGTGTGTATGGAAGACTTATGAATGAAAGCATTGTGAGATCCAGAACTAGAGGTTCTCCCATATAGAGAGAGAAGACTATGATGATTGTTTGTTCCAGTAAACCATACATACCTCTACATGAGCCATTATATTGTCCACAATATCCATGGGTTGGAGTTTACATCAAATGAATGTAAAGACTATTCTCTAGAATAATTGAACAAAGAGCGTATGAAGAACACCCTCAAGGCTTCAAGGTATACTAGAAAGAAATTCTTGTGTGCAGATGAAGACAACTTGGTAAATAACCTCCAATGCACAGTAGAAGCGTGGTGAAAAACTTTCTATAACAAATATGTTATATCATAATGGTTACTCAAAAGCTCAGGATGATGGATTGCTAATCCATGACAAACTCTAATGATGGTAGAAGAATTTCCACTTGGATATGTTCTAGTTTGACCCTTTCCACGATGTTATGAGACAATAGGAAAAAAAATATGAATCCAATAATGATATACTATATTTATGAGAGCTATATGAAGCCTTCAGAGAAAACTAGTGTTCCAGAAAGAACAAAGTACAGTGAGATCAAGCATTATATTCTCCATGATGAAGTCCAGAAAAGAGAAAGTGGTTCTCCAATATATATCTCCATAGACGAGCAGATAAGAAGACATTTTGGTAAAGCCTATGTCCAAGATTAAAGAGTTTGTGTATTCAAGCTGGAGCTCATAGGAGATGACTTCCTTATTGAAAAAGTAAGAGATGACTCCCAGGTTGGGAGGGAAAACTGATGTGTTATTGATTTATGGACAATCATTTTTCAAGTTTGAAAAATGGTCTAGGATGAGTAGTTCCTTTCCTGTTTGGAAATTTGTTTGATATTTCTGACGGACAAGCATTTTCCAGTTCGGAAAATGGTCCAGAATGAACGGTCATTTTCGTAATGAAAATGGTTTGATGGATTGTTGATGTACCATAGACAGTGATTCCCCTTATGGTTAACATGGGGAATGGTCTAGGAAAGTCTCTCGTCTTGACGGACACTCTCAGTAGTGGTCAAGAAGACTGGTTTGCCTCACTGAATATTCATTCTTTCCAAGCTCACAGTTGTGAGTAGTTTCAAAGAATGGTCAGTTTTGGAGGTTGGTGTAGGATATTCATTTCCTTAGGAAATGGTCTGGACAGTCATTCCCTAGTGAAATTTAATTATATCCAGGTTGCACTTTGTTTAGTGATGGAGGAATGGCCTAGATAGGCAAATGGTCAAGGTTCAACAATCAGGGACAAGCATTCCCTAGGGTAGAATCATTCTCTCCAGGTTGCACTTTCTTTAGTGCTGGATGAATGGCCTAGATAGGTGAATGGTCCAGTCTCAGAAATTAGGACAGTTATTCTTCCTTGCTTGAGAAGAATAGTCCAGATAGCTCATCATTGATGTTTTACCTTCTGAGGGAAGATGCTCCTCCAAATCTCACAGATGTGAGTGGAAGAATGGCCTAGATGATTCAGTTTATATCATAACAATGTTTTTCTATGCAGGTTGACATCAAATGATATGATTGTTATGGATATTGTATGTCTCTGGATAGTATATGCATACTACTGTGGTGGATGTGTTCCAGTGATTGTGACTATATGTCACTGATCAAGTATCTGTGTGCTACTTGGTGTAGAAGTGTACCATTGGATTATAGTTGTGTACTACTATGGATAGAAACAATTGTGTTCTATTGAATGACATTGTTATGATTGCCTTGAATACTATCAATAGTATTGAAATTTTTTATCATCTAGATGGATGATTAATGGACAGAGATTTACCCAGATGGAAAATGGTCTAGGACATATGTCTGGATTAGAAGAAGAGTTCTTGTATCACTCTGTGGAGTGAATGACTTATCTAGCATCATATCTATTTACTCAGTTGGAGTATGGTTTCGAGAGATGATGCAGTTGATGACATTGATAGTGATGATGGTTCTCATGATCTAATCATGAGTTAGTCTATACGACTATGTTGATGCTACCGGGTGAGGTATGTTTGTTCTCAAGACCATTACCTTCAATAAATCCCTATTTAGGAGGGAGTGTTGATATTATGGTAGCTGCGGGACGTATTTACCTCCACATGTAAACCTAACGAGAATAGAATATTCCGGGAAGCAAGAAGAAACACTAATTACTTGGTTAATGACCCTAGAAGACAAGTCGGCTCAAGAGAATGACTTGTATTAGGTTATTATCCTCCAAGAAAAAAATTCGGATAAAGAAAATATTATATACTAAAGAATTAGTACCTAGAATGAGAAGTTGTCCCAGGCAGTTTTCCAACATTAGTATAAATATAGGAGGCCAATCTTCATTCTAGAAAGAATTCTTAGAACTGCAGAAGCAACACCTATGCACACTGCAGTTGGCCAGTTTGCACACAACTTTGGAGGAGATTTGTCATTGCAGCTGCTACAGCTAGAAGATTTCAGTCTTGTCTGGGACTCTCTCTTGGTTATGCTTTGGACTCTCTGATCAGCTCTTGTTACTCATTTTTGTTGCGCTATCCTTGGAGAGAGGTGTGCTATACTGTTTGGATATCTAGCCTAGATTTTTCTTCTGGAATGATTCTCTATCAATATTAAGGTGCTCGGGGGTGGCTTCGACCTATGGTTGGGTGAAAATAGTGATATTGTCTATGGTTAAATGAAAACATCCATCATATTCTAACAATTGCCACATTACAAAGCCCTCAAGCAAGGGATGCTTTAAGGAACTGTGGCATCCTCAAGTATTTAAAACTACATAATATGAAGAAATAATTTTTATTACTTGATTACCTGATTGGACTATGGGATGATGCCAAACAAGCATTCCGTATTGGACCACAATTGCTGAAAATTGAGCTCAATGATGTGTAATTTTTGACCGACCTCTCAAGAAGAGGGGCTCCTATCCTTTTTTCCAAGCATCAGGAAACCCCTCAACCTACCAAGGTATATGTGGCTGACCACTGTATTCGAGGGTCGTGATATTCGAGGGTCGCGATTAGTCGAGGGATGAATCTATTGGATCATGTTGTCATTGATGCCAATGGTTTGATTATTTGGGAGATTGTTGGTTCATACATCATTGACACAAATGGTTTCATTCATTGATGTCATTAATTGATGACAAGTAATTAATTGATTGATGAATTGATATGATGCCCTTGATTAGAATGATAGATGTCCAGGTGGAAACCAATTGATAAATATGGATCATTGATATGATTCCCTTGATGAGAATGATAGATGTCCAAGTGAAAACCAATTGATAAAGATGGATCATTGATATGATGCCCTTGATGAGAATGATAGATGTCCAAGTGGAAACCAATTGATAAATATGGATCATTGATATGATGACCTTGATGAGAATGATAGATGTCCAAGTGGAAACCAATTGATCAAGATGTATCATTGATATGATGCACTAATGAAGATGAATCAATGAGTTTTCATTGATACATGATGCATAGTTTATATATATGATGCAGTGGTGAATTGATGCAAAGATGAATCATTGTTGTCTTATCATGGTTGATAAGGTGCACAAGTGGATGAAATCCAAAGTGGTCCCATTATGGTGAAAGACCTCACGGGAAGACGCTTTACGGATTGAGTTATCCTAGAAGAATGGTTGGAGGACCCATGCTTGCATGTGGATTAATGAGATGAATATCAATGAAACTATTGGTGAAAATATCCTAGATGGATAGTGCTTGACATGCCATTTTTGGTGGTATGTGGAATGTCACATAACTCCTCACGGTTTGAGAGTTATGGATCTACAAAGTTGAAGGACCCCCATATGATGGCTTGAAACCCCAAAAGGTCAAAGAAGTCAAAGTGATTGAAAAGAATAAATCATTATTTAAATGATAATGTAAAGTGACAAAATCAAGAAAGATTATTTAAATGATAAAATGAAGTGACAAAATCAAGAAGGAATATTTAAATAATAAAGTATTGGAGAACTTTCTATTCATGGAAAGTGGTTAACCCTAAAATAAGGAAATTAGGTTAAGTGACCTAGAAATGGGTTAAGTAACCTAAAAATAGGTTAAGTGACCTAGAATATGAAAGTATAAATAAGAAGCTAGGATCTCTTGTAAAATGTACATTTTGGTGAGAATCCTTTTTGTGGATCAATGGAGAGCTTCTTGTGAATATCTTTTGGAGTATTGATGGAGAGATTCTTGTGAGAGAATCTTATTTGTGTGGATCTCTTGAGAATGATTGAAGATCTATTCTGAGTAAGTGAGTCAGTGGAGGATCTCATGGATGCATCAAAGTTTCGGCAATGTTGGAGATCTTGACGGAAAAATTATCAGATTCATAGAAAACCCTATTTTCTGATGCCCACGTGGGTTGTCTATGTATAGGGTGTGTGTACACATGGGATGGCTATGTATAGGGTGAGTGGACATGTGGGATGACTATGTACAGGGAGCATGGAGTGGATAAAATCATGGAAATTTTTGTTTGAGTTGGTGCCAATCTCTTGGATGATGAGGCAGGTTCCAGATCTGCATTCTATGGCCTCAGATCTATCACTGAGACACTGACATGGTTACATTATTGTCTTGATGGATACTATTGTTTGATGTGTTGTAAATGCTTAGGGAATTCTTGGTATGGCTTCTATGACGTGGCTCAGTTTGGTTGATTTGGTTGATGGAGTGAGCAACACTCTTGTGATTTAGTAGTGACATGATTGCTATGGTATACTAGTTATTTATACATGATTGAGATAACATTCACATTGATTTGTTGTGGAGCATCAACAAGCTATTGGAGAGCTTGGATGTGTTGTGACTAGTTGTGGGTCAGTTTGGACAGTGGAAGACATAAGAGAAAGTGATTGCATAGGATTTGAGCATGTGAAGAAAAGCAAAACCCTAGTTTCTCATGAGAATACGCTTGTTGTATGATACACTGGCCGTGTTCACATGTGGTCTGTAGTGAGCCAGGGCGTGTGCACACGCGGGATGCACTATTGATAGGTCACGTACCTATTGACAGATTGATATCTATTGAGGATTGTTGCCTCATCTTAGTTGGTGCTAAGAATGTAAGCTAAGTCTTGCATATAGAGATGGTGCTCTTGTAGAGTTGTACTCTATTCAGTTGTTGCTGATAAACCCCAAGGATTGTAGTCCTTAATAAAAATAAAATTGTACATACATCTTGTGTTCTTTGTGTTCATTGTGATGATGACTTGTTGATGATATATTTTTGATATATGACTGGTTATAAATGACAGCAATGGGTAATGAATAAATGTTGAATGCTAATTGTTGAGTTTTTGTGCAAGAGGGAAGTTTTGGGAAAAAGAGCCCCACACTCATTCACCCCCCTTTCTAAGTGCGGTAGGTGTGTCCAACAGAATCGTGATCAAGGATATGAGAGATTTGGCACTTTGATCGATTTTATTTTTCATTACCAACTTGGTAGGTGGTACAAGTGCACACTTATCTTCAAAATCTCAAATGTCTTAAGCTCGACAATGTGTGGAGTCTACATTATTTAATTGGAGTGCAGAATTCCTTTGGAACGTGAAGGACTAGATTACGAAGTGAAGGATTGGGAGGTAGAAACAGTTTCACTATGGATATTTCTTGGTTTCATTCTTTTTGGAGTGAATACCCCACATGTAGCCACAGATTGTGTTGATAGAATTACCAATGACTGAGTGACTCATAGAAATATGGACAAGTTTGTACCCAAGATTGGGTACCAACTCAGAGTTCAAGTTCATGGATGACTTCTTCACTTGGTGGAGAAGGAAGTTAATTGTTATCGAGGAATTTCCATATGCCAGAGTGGATTTCCAGGGTAGTTTGGACTTAGTTCTTCCAGAGGGTATTGACTAGGATGTGTCAGGTACAAAACCAAATATTTTCATGTATTTTTTATTTTTTATTTTATGTATATTTTTTATGTGTACAAAGAGGGATTTTAACAGATGTTTTGTTTCATCATGAAGATAGAGGAGCATCAAATCTGGCAGAGATTCCAAAACTAGGGCATCATGGAGACGTTCAGATGGATGTGGAGAATGAGGTGGAAGTGGGAGGACTCCGGGAGGTTGAGAGGAACCTCCGAGGTCTCACTATGGGTTTCCCACCTCTTAGGAGGTGAGACATACATGTTCATCTGCAGAGGCATACAATAGGGATTCCTGAGAGTTTGAACCACTTTCTTCGATGAGTGACCCATGCAGTGGTGTTCTTCTCAGAGCACAATGTGGTGCAAGAGGACTAGGATCCTCTATATGTTTTGTAGTATTTTCATGATGATATCATGGGAATGGGGGCCCATATTTATCCCTATTATGTACTTTTTGATGTAAACAAACTTTTCTATCACACATTTTATATATACATGCATATATATATTCAAGTTTTGTGGTGCCAATGATGTTACAAATTATCTTGTGTGATGCTTTTATTTTACATGTGATTCATCTTATTTTAAAAGTTTTATCCATGCACAAGATATCGATCCAAAATATAATTTTATAGAGAATTTGATGTTGTGTTAAGTTCTCTTAGTATGTACCTATATTGTGTAAATTCAAATATTCTCTCAAGACGATGAACTCTTAGGTGGATATGCAATAGGGAAGGGTTGTGAACAGTGTAAACTTGATTAAGCTGAAAAACCACGAGTTGAGAGTCTAGGTTGATGATTATATGAGATATACCTAGAGAGACAGCCTCAATTATAATTTCAATGATGGCATGATATTATTCCATGATATTGGTTGTCGATCCTAGGTAAATTCCTCCTAAAATCACCAACTCATCAGAGTGGTAAATGACCCAAGCTGCAGAAGCAATGTTTTGGGTGTGCCAACTAGCGTAATCCACAAAACTGAAAAATATGGAGAAGGGAGATGTCATATGCACCCACAATCAAAAGAAAAATTATAAGAGGCTAAAACAAAACTCGTACATGCAAGAGAAAAGACACACCAAATCAAAAAATAGTACAATAGTGTACAAATCACACATGCCAGGTGTTCTATGCATAATACTTATTGAGGTAAAGCCTATTCTGGGGTTCACCAAGATATATTCCATTGTATTCAACTATATCATAGGCACCTCTATGTAATACACGTTTTATGATATAGGGTCCATGCCATAGAGGTTCTAACTTTGTTGTACCTAACTTGTCATGAGCCTGGTCATAAACGGGGACTAGGTCTTCTTCTGTGAAAGTACGAGGTTGAACGAATTTTTCATATTGACTCTTCATTAATTTTTTATATGTCTCGTTAACGAGAGTAGAATCACGATGTGTTTCATCCAACTTAGTTAAATACATGAATAATTCCTCTTTAGCATGGGTGTGAGGAAGGAGTTCTACAGTGAGTTTTAATGAAGGGATCTCACACTCGATTGGTAACACTACTTCGACGCCATATACCAACTTGAATGGAGTGAATCCAGTTGCAATTTTCATTGAGGTTCCTTAAGCCTAGAGGGTAGATAAAAGTTGCAAGTGCCAAGAATTTTTGTTTTCCCCCACCATGTGTTGAATCATGGTTTTGAGGACTTTGTTGATATCTTCAACTTGTCCACTTTATTGAGGATAGTAGGGGGATGATTTTTCATGGCGAAAACCCAACTTGACATGTAACTCACTCATCATATGGTTTTGAAAATGTGAACAATGATCAGTGACAATGGCTTATGGAAAACCAAAGCGAGTGATGATGTGGTTAAAAATGAAGAGAGTTTCAATATGACCATCATTAAGAAATGTAGGCATAGGCTCAACCAATTTAGTGAAATAATCAATGACAATGATGATATAACCGTGCCCCCTGGCTGAGGTAGGATTACATTGCCTAAAATCAATGCCTAATTTGGTGAAAGGGTCGATGGCGATAATGGGATGTAGCGGAGAAGGGTGGGTTTGTGCCTTTTTGTGAAAAATGTGACAGGGTGGGCATCTTTTGACAACCTCAATACTATCTTTGAATATGGAGGGCCAAAACTAACCAACACATAAGATTTTCTGAGTTGTAGCCATCCCAAAAAGGTGACCGCCGAAAGATCCAAGGTGACAATCATTCAAAACATGTTCAATGTCATCATGGGTTAGGAAAAATTGTAGGATAATATCAATACCACGACGATATAAAGTGTTACCATTGAAAAGGAAATGTTTAGAATGGTGGCGAATACAACGACGTTCTTCATGGGAGATATCAGGCTAGAGACATTGGGTTTAAAGATAGAGAAGAATATCTCCAGACCAAGGGTATGACATGATAATGAGGAACATAGATTCATTGCGAAGAGAATCATTTGGCTCGGTATCTTCATCAGCATGGGGAATATCACAAATAAGTTTCACAAAAACCAATGATTTTTTAGCTTTTGATTTGGAAAACTCGAGATCAAATTCTTGAAGAATAACGATCCATTTGGAATATTTTTCCCCAAGTAATTGATGTGTAAGAATATGGTACATGGGGTTCGAGTCCAAAATTACCTTGGTAGTGCATTGGCGAAATCTATGGATGACAATGACAATTTCTAGAGCCAACTTTTCAATGTGTGAATATCGAAGCTCGGGACCAGATAGACTCTTACTCAGATAGTAGATCACATGTTTGTCATCGTTACGATCCTCTTGAAATAACACCATAGTAATAGTGGAAGTAGAGGCTGCCAAATAAAAGATATAATCTCGTGCATAATTTGGAGGATGCAAGGGAGGCATATGGGTCAATGTGTGTTTAAGAGCATCAAAATATCGTTGAGCAGTGTCATCCCAGATGAAAGGAGTGTCCTTCTGCAAAAATCACATAAATTCGTTAGTAAGCTCGGCATAATTACATATAAAAAGATGAAGAAAGATTGCTTTCCCTTGAAAACTTTGTAGTTGGGTTATATTGATGGGAGGAGGTAAAGCAAGAATAGATTTGATTTTTAAGGGATCCACCCTAATCCCATCTTTGGAGACAACGAAACTGATGATTCGACCTGATTCAACAACAAAGATGCATTTGTGGGGGTTCAAACAGATACGGTAGAACCGACATCAAATAAAAATGGCTTGTAAATGACCAATACGGTCTTGTCGATGAGATGAATGGGTGGGTAAATCGTCGAGGTAAGGTTCTGTAATATGTTTGATATCATGGAAAGCATATTGCATGGCCCACTGGAAAGTAGCGCCAGTGCTTTTGAGACCAAAAGGAAGTTTTCGATAGGAAAATGTCCCCCATGGGAAGGTGAAGGTTGTCTTATGTTGATCAACTGGTAGAATGTCAATCTTCTTATACCCTGAAAATCTATCCATGAAAGAAAATATAACGTTGCTAGTGCAATTATCAATGATTTGGTTGATAAAGGGGGTAGGATAATTGTATTTCGGACAAGCCTTGTTGAGATCCCTATAATCGACATAGACACAAATGGTTCCTTTTTTTTTAGAAACCAGAATGATGTTAGAAACCCATTCCATCAAGGGGGAAGGATAGATAAATCCACATTTCAACAGTTTTTCAACTTCTTCCTTTATGGTTGCAGTTTTCTTAGGATGAACCGGGTGAAATTTTTTTCATACAGGCTTAACGCCTGGGTATTTTTTTATTTCATGCTCGATGGATCGATCCCAAACATTTCCTCATAAATCCATGTGAATAAATCACATAATTATTTAAATAAAGCGGTGTAAGCTTATACTTCCTCAAGAGAATAATTAGCACTAAGATGAACACTTTACAAGATAGCTTCTTTGATTTAAATATCAATAGCGATGATAGAAGAGATGTTTCCTAAATTTCCTTCCAAAGTAGTATCCTGGGTAAGTATAGGATATTGGGGAGAATTGACGACATTAGGGGGTGAAGATAGAGTGTATATCTTCCTAAATTTCATCTAGAGTAGGGAGAAAATATGATCAATGATTTTTATCATCCCAAGGTACCTCGTCGATACTAAGCATTTCCATAATGGATTTTTCCGATGGAAAAATCCGTAGGATGTAGTCGAAAGTAGAGGATAAGGAATCCAACCAAGATGTAAATGAATAAGTGTTGGATGCCAACAAATGTTGGTCATCCAAAGAAGGAGAGGCATATTCAATAACATCGTATGAAGCCTTAGTAGGACTAAGTGTTATAGTGTCACCTAGTGCATTGAATTCCAAAGGACTAGGTATAACCCAAGGATCATATGATTTGAAAGATTGGTATGTCATTGTCGAGATCATATTGATCATGGCAATGCTTCGTGTGGTGGGAGGAAGTGGTCCAGGGAAAGTACCCATAAGGGAATAATATTTTAAAATACCTAAACGAACAATCTCATAAGTGATCTTACTATCTACTAAGAAAGGAATATTGAAGGTGGAGGGAGTGCGAGCGTCAGAGGTGCAGTAATCTAACTGGTTGATAGTGACAATTTTACCTTGATTGGGGAATTGTACGCATTGAAACATTGATGAAGCGACGAAAATCATGGCATGAAACCAACTTCTTCCTAATAACAAGTTGTAATCAAGGGGAGAATATACTACCTCTACATCGACAAAGACAGTCTTACTACCAACTGAACGATTAAGGACTGCAAGAGTCTGTGAGGACGAAAACCTCTCCAATCGAAAGCTCATAACATTGTAGGGGATTGGTTAAGCATAGGATATTTTAATCCTTTCCAACAAGCTAACGACATGACACAAGTGGAATCTCCCTCATCCAGTATCGTGCGGTGAATGTGTTGGTTATGAACAACTACATCAATTTGAAAAGAAAGTTGGTGAGAAAGTCGTGACTTAAAGTTGTCAAGGTTAAACGTGATATTATTTGATGACTCTGGATCAATGGCACCAATCGTAGCCAAGAACGTTCTATGTTGACTTGGGCAATTTTGTAGAACTTCAAGAGAAGACATAACACATGATGCTTGAGACAAATATTCAACAAAGTTGTAATTTTGGGTAGCACATGAACTAGGATTAAAAATTGATTTGCGAATAGTTTCCTTGGGAGGGCGTAAAATAGAGTCGAAAGTGGGTTTTTCAATATGAAGTGACTCATATGGATGACTAATGGTGGAAGGAAATGGATCAAGTGTGTCACCGTTAACGAATTTTTCTTTATCAGTTTTAGCTGGCGTGTCATCAGTGGTGGTGCGAGTGGTTAAATCAATCCCATTGAACATATAACTATGAGCACTCGATGAGGATTCCTCACTAGGAGGATGACTTGGATTTCTCCCTGCTTGAGGGGAAAGGGCTTGAGAAACCATAGATTGTTGTTGATGAAAAGGCTATTTTAACATAGTAGGTTGGGAATTCCATTTAAAATGTTTTGTGACTTTGTCATGATGAGGATAGTCTCGAGTGTAATGATCATCACCACAAATGAGACACAAGAATTTTGGTTTTCGTTGTGGTTGCTTCTTAGCAACACGGGATGGATTTTGTGTATTTTTATTTTAATTATTATTATTACTCTTTTTGGGTTTATTTTTCATTTTCTTCTTGCCCCCATATTTTTGCGAAGAGGCAAATTGAACTACAGTCACCTCAGTGATTTGAGTCAGGGTGAAGTGGAGGAGAGCAAATTCGAATTGGTGACAAGTGTATAAATAGAGTGATTAGTCATTCGGATTGATTTTGATGAATATTGGGTTTTGACGGTACCGATGACTCCATTCACATGTGTCGTGGAAGAAGGTTTGGATGGATCGATAGAAGTACCAGGAGCATTTGGTATTAACTCATACAATGTACCAGATTGGGAGTAAACCAAATATAAATACTGAGAAAATGAAATTGATTATTCTTTAGTGACCACACCACCCATGGCGACATCACAAGAAATTGGGTGTAAAATATATTTAGTAAACCATTCATCCAATAACTAGTCAGGAATAGTTTCTTTAATCAACCTTCATCGTCATCTCCACTCATCAATGTGATCAGAGATGTGTATGGAGTTCGTTTGACGAAGGGAGGTTAATAGTTCAATACCTGTCTCGTAGCAGATGGGTAATTTAAAATGTGTGAGAAAGATCATATATAGGGAGTTGAAATCTTGAAAAGTACCACGTTGAAGTTCAATGTACCATTTGGTTGCGGAGCCCGTGAGTGTGTGCTAGAAAAGACACAAATGTATAGAATCATCCATCAATGAATTTGATGAACACCATAGATGGAATGTCATAACATGGTTGTTTGGGTCTTCCCTAGGCTTACCATCAAATTTAGGGATGTCAGAAGGTAATTTAGCAGGAATTACCAGTCGAAAAGTGAAACGTAATATGGGATCATTTGTCAACCAAGACAAATCTGGTAGATCCAGTGTGGCGAGAAAAGGTAGTTTTCTATTAACCTAAGGGTGATATTGATGTGGCATATGGATACCAATGGGGCTGTAAACTGGTTGAGGTCGGTGACTGTATCCAGTAGGCCCTCCCATATATGTTTTTTTTTTACTGGTATAGGCAGGATTCGATTGTTATTGAGGAAAATTCATGAGCATAGAGAAAACTGGTTGATTTTGAGGAGTATAAGTCAGTTGATTAGGTTGTGGGGGATAAATAGTTTTCCCTTGAGGAGGGTAAACATTTTGTCCCTATGGAGGGTAAATATTTGACCCTTGAGGAGGATAATTTTGTTGTCCTTGAGGACCCTAGGTGGGATTTGAGACACCTAGATAAGGATGTCTAAAATATAATATGGAAGGAATGTGATTTGGTACTCCTCCTTGTGGGTTATGGTATGATTTCCCCCTTTTTTAAGGTTTATTAAATGTACCTCCTTGAGGTAGTCCTCAGGGTTGTGAATGGTTTATGATAAAAGAGGGTTTCCCCCCTACCATAGGTTATGTGACAACTTTGGTTTGACCAATAAAGGTGGGTTGTCCCCCGGCAGGTATGTGCAAGGGTTGTTGTCCTCCAGGAGGGACAAGCCCACTAGATGATGGTTTCCCCCCAGTTGGGATTTGTCCCATAGTTGATTGTGTGTGTATGGAAAGGGTATGCATTTTATGATGTAAAGGTGTTCCAACATGATTATGTGGAACATAAAGAGCTATAGTGTGAAGAGGTGTAGTGGTGGAAGTAATGGTTGAATTAACTTGTGCATGGTTAGGTGTTACAACTCCAACATTAAGTTGGATTTGTGTTGATGTAGCATTAATATCGACTACTTTTTCTATAGGATGATTAATAGTCTGACCGAACAATCTTTCCTCAACATCAACAGAGGTAATAGGGTCACAAGGATCAAGAGGTGGTCAACTAAAGTCAAAATTTTCATAAATATCATGTCCCAATGGAGTCCTCCATATGGAACGAACATGTGTATGTTCTGTATTTTCCATGCCATCTGACCGGATAGGAGTTATTTACTCATCATAATCGTGTTTTGTGTCTTCCATCTATGTTTCGGTATATGGCCTTGACGAAAAACGTTGAACTTATTATTCTATTATGTTACTGAATGAGTCCAATCGAACAATAAGTAGTTAGAGAAGAGCTTCCAACAAAGTGGTAGTATGAGGAATGGAATTTTCAATCATAACCAAGGTGCTTTTAGGATTTTCTAATAAAGGGGTAGCAGTGCTTCTAGCGTCAGAGCAATTTTCTACCTCTTCATGATAAATGTCTTCTGGTGAATTAGGAGGTAAGGGTTCATAGCCTTCTGGAGACAACCCTTGCATCCTATGTGATATATGAAGACCTTTTTCATCTACAGTATCAATCTTGACAGATTATTAAATAAATCAACAACACATGCTAAAAAAATCTAGAAGAAACAACAAGCAAACAAAACCTTCTCTCAATGATCATACTAGTTGGTGATGAAATCCAACATCGCTTGATCAAATTGAGAAGGGGCTAGGATATGAGTGGGTGGAGTAGTTATGTTGGAAACCTGCTTAATGGAATTATGCCTTGGTGCAATATTCCACACAATAATCATGGATTTACCCTCCAAGGAGCCTGAGTGAGTTTTACCGACATATGTTCCAGGTACAACGAAGACTTCCCTTCACTGTCACCTTATGTAAAGACCCTAAATATTATGGATACTAAGGACACCAACTCCTAGTCATCCTATGGGTGGGTACATTAGACAGTCTAGTCCGAACGTATGGTTAGGATAACAAATCGAAAATCCTACAAGAGAATTGAGGACAAGTGGATCGGTAGAACTCCTAAGGACCCTGAACGGATTCAGAATTCATGAAGTACCGAGACCAAATGAAGACAATTGAACCTGAAGAAGAATCTCTAATATACGATCTTACTACTACGAATGGTTAAACCTTGGAGGGATAATCTATGTGGTTGTCCCGAACGTGACCTTGTGCATAACCCCTATGTGAGAGGGGGATCCCAACTATGCTTATACAAAAATTGGATTTTCTCTCCCTATTGCAAGATGCTAAGTTTGTTTTGAATCCTTTGGAGAGTTGTACTCATAGCCTAATCCAAAGCGCTAATCCTAGTCTAATGTTGGCGGAAAAATCTAAAAATAAAATTTTCTAGATCAATTTTAATTAGCGTTGATTTCAATGGCTCTTCTTTACTTAGAGGTGAGTGAGAGTGAAAATGATGATGTTAAGACTCAAATCCCAAAGAAGCAAAAGAAAAATTATAAGAAATCATTTCTTTCAATGAACTTCTATTTACGGGAAGGAGAAAAAAATTATTTCTTTCACTATCAAATGCAAGAATCCAGAAATTTCATACAATTGCTTTCAACAAGAATCCAATTCATTACTAAATTATTCATAAATTGTTTCTAATATCCAAAACCCAATCATGGAAATATCTTTTTTGTTTGAATATGAAAACTAATTGATTTGATTTAAATGCTTCTTATGCCAATAAGATTTCACTATTGCAGTTTTTAGACAATTGGAAGCAAGTATCACATAAACAAAAAGAACACTCTCACAACAATCAAATAAGAAGTAAAAAACAAATCCAAACTTTTCAAAATAAATCAAAAATAACAAAAACTCACTCCAGAAAATTTATTGGAAAGATACCAAGATCAAAGACCAAATTGAATAGTACAAATATCTCTGAGCTTCCTTGTAACAACTTTCAAACGATCATATGAACGAGAAAGTATTGAAAATGAACTCAAAATATCAAAGAGAAAGAGTGATCTAAAAACAAGGAAATATTTTAAAATTTCCAAACAAAGATAAACAAAATTAAAAAGAAACAGGTTGCAGGCTTTATAGAAGACACAAGTTAACAGACCAAGTCCTAAGAACAAGAAAAACCCAAAAAATCACACCCAACACAGGTATCCAACAATTTTTCAAAAGGGGGAAAAATCGACGCTCTGGTTGTATCATCACCAGAGTGCTACAACGCTCCTTGAAACACTGTAGGGTAGCATTGATACTGAAATCAGTGCTCTAGCTGTAAAGGAAGAAGAGCATGTGTTTCTGAGAATGAAAAAGAATCAACCCAGAAAACAAAAACTCAGGAAGGCTTGATCATTAGTCTATGTGAGGTGACTTCAGTACTGACAAAAAATGTATAAAAGAGAAAAATACAGTAAGAATGATATGAAGACGAGCAAAATCCAAGACAAAACCAAGGAAAGGAACTGAAACTGAAAGCTTCGATCCCTAGTATAGTCGGCAATTTCTATTGTAGTAAAATTCCCTTGCGGATAGGTGAATTTCCTCTTGGATCCTAGACCCATATGACCAAGACAAAAAAATGCTAACATTGAAAACTGACATTCCTTTAAATGGACCTAAACTAGTCAAAGGAAAAAGAGGAAGAAAACATGATGTACCTTTTTCTGAAGCTTTTCCTTGCTCGGTCCATAATGAACTTGGATCTTCAATCCTTTTAATGTGTTCTACAATTCAATAGACAACAAAGACAATACATGCTTCCTATTCTACCATATTAGTTTCAACTAGATTTATCAAGAAGAGACAATCCTATGCAATCATACACAAACTTGAAGGAAACATGCTAATCATATATTAATGAGAATATAACAAGGTAGTTATAATCCATAGATGCAGATGCAACAACCTCACCAAGTCCTCCTTGTCCAACCCCTTTCTCGAAAGATCCACGATCAAAATGACAATACATTTCACTGATATTCTCTCCCTTTTTACCATGAGAATGCCTCCTTTTATAGGATTTGAGAGGCTCAACCACCTTAGTTATCTTTGGAATAAGGTGAGGATATGACTCCATCAGTTTTAGTATTTCCTTTGGATACATCTTATAACTTGGATTCGATCCAAACCAACTTGGATGCTTTCTAGCTGTCTTTAGAGATAAGGGGAATTTATCCCCAAGTTTCTCTCAACAGATTGGTTCTCCTTTAAATATGGCAACAAAGCGCTATAGTGCTCCCTCCATGTGAGCAGGGGAGCATTGATATCCAAAAATTGGTTTAAGATGATGATTTTTCAAGGAAAATTATTTGTAAGATTTTCCAAACGATATGTTTTCCTGTTCTTACAAGTCTTAGATGGTGTACCAAGTGTTCTTATGGTGTCGTCTACAATGTGACATATGCAGGACGAAAATAAAATGTTTGTGACACTTGTGAAAAAAGTGAGACACTTACGACAATGATGATGGGTCATTATCAAAGTGAGGAATTTTGACATGTAATAGTGAAGGGACCTCCTTTGATACCAACTATTGGAATACCGAGAGGGGGGGTGAATCAATATTACCCTTTTTCAAAAATTAGAAGTTACTTTTATATTTTGTTAATTATCACAATAGATCAACAATAGACTTGTTTGTAAAATCAATTATATAAATATAATTAATAGGAAACAGGTCTTTTATGAAGAATAGTGAAGGACACCAATCCTTTTTAGAGCACCAAGTCTAGGAAACACAAATCTCCTTCTTCAAAGAACCAACCCTAGGAAGCACTAAATCCCTTATTTCTTTAGAGAACCAACCCTAGCAAGCACAAACTCTCTTGTCTTTAGGGCACCAACCCCAGGAAGCACCAAATACCTTATCTTTAGGGCACTAACCCAGGAAGGACCAACTCCCTTAAATTACAGTTACTTATTAAAGGATATGAATCCTTCCATGCTCCTCACTTCCACCCTCACTTCATAAGAATCATCAGTTCTTCTTCTTCGACTCTGCTTCTGTTTTGATCTTATGTTCTGGACTACAGAGACACTTATTCTTCACCGTTCTTCCTTGCTTATATAGTCACCCAATTGGTGTGATCTATGAATCATTGCGTCCTATTGTTTGGACCATCACACCCCTTTATTTATATGAACAAAAATAATGTTTGTTTTCCTTCATTATTATTCAAAAATTATCGTGAATGTTTTTCAAATTAGTTAGAGTGATTTTCATAAATTGATCATTGATATGGATCGATTTCATTTTTAACTCGATACCATGTCTCTGCAAATATTGCAGAAATCAAATTCTATAGAGGTGCTTCTTATGAACCATTTACATGTGACCATATGCGCAAAACCATGGATTTATTAATTTAAGTGATGTTCCTTGTGCTTAACGGCTTATGTGTTTGTAACCCATGATCGGGGGATAAAACCTAGTCCTCTGGACTTTGGCCTTCGGGCATTTTCTCTTTCATCCAATCTTCTGAAATTTGACCTCTCACAACGATTGATCTAATGGTTAGAATCATTCCTGGAATAAAATCAAAGGTATAGATTTGATCCTTACACTATCCTTCAACTGCTTTATCCAACGGTTATGAATTGATCAAAGGTTGATATGGAAGACCACTATGTACTTGGGGACTTCAGGATTTCAGGGGTTCAAAGGTCCGAGTAATTCTTGTTCCAATTTCCACCGGAGTTGGTCAGAACCGAAGTGGTCAACATGAGAGTGCTTATGTTATATTTCCAGTACATTTTGATCTAACGGTCATGTGAGAATATAGAGGATCTTAGATCAATGGTTAACATTGACCTCGACCTTAGACACTTCGAGTAGTAGTTGGTTTTCACTGAAGGAAAAAATCCTGGAGTGACATAACTTGATGAAATCACTGCTCACTTGGCATTGGCCAAGTGGTTTCCACATGTCACTTAGATTTGTGACTTACGTGTACCTAAAATTCCAACTGGACCTTGATACTTGTCACCATTTCATTGTGTCATGTGTACTTTTTGACGTGGCATTTAATGACATGGATTTTCTGATGTGCCACATATCCTCTTCCTAGATCTAATGGTCATAGGTTCATCTAAATCCTTGATCCAATGACTGTGATCAGTTCTAGATCAATGTTTTAGATTCATTTCCACCTTCAGGACTTTGGGTTATTTGCTTTTCCCACTTCCCAATTCTCTCAGAGTCAAACTCCCCAAATAAAAATCTAGCAAATTCACTTTATATAATGATCCTTCCTTGACGCGAAAATATTAACATGTTCCAACGGTTGTCATGATTTCGGCTATTTGTGACTCCAGGGATTCGAGGTTCCTGGGTAGTGGAATTGATTCCAGCCATAGATCTAATGGTAGGTGAAAATCCACGATCCGTGTCTATTTCATAACCAAAACTTGCACAGTCATTAACTCCAACCCTTGCATCCCGCAATGGTTCCCCATCATTGATGTTCCCTTACCGAGATCCAACGGTTAGTACTTAATTGGATGTTGATATGAAGTTCCTCCTCTATAAATCACAAATCTATCGGTCCTTGTTTGTACCGAAATCTACATCAATGGACATGCTTCTCCCTTGATTCTTTTGTAGTTGTACTATGGGGATTTCAATTCTTATTGAATTTTTGCAATGCGCTCTCCCTTTTGACTTTTTTGGTAGATTCCTCTGGATGTTTTTCATAAAATCTCATCATCACTGCAATGCGCTTTCCCTTCTGATATTTTTGGTTGTGTACTTGGATTCTAACTGATCAATATCATTGATCTGTTGGGAATTCAATCTTGATGGTGTTTATCCATTGCGTTGATCTTGTGAAATCTAATATTCTTCCTCTCCTGAGATTTAGGCAAATTCCTATGAATTTTGTTCATAAAAACTCATCATCACATCATAATGAGATCTGTTGTTGACATCAATGATAATATGTCCAACACAGGGTGCACCGGGAATAGTAGTAGAGATTAAGTAGGCACTGATCACTGAGTTTCAAAGGCCAAAATCAGAGGGTCATTTTATGAATGAGATGATTGAGGTTAGACAAAAACTAGGAGAATCTGTATGGGACATTGATCAAAAGTTCAATACATTGAAAGGTAAATTGAAGTATCCCATTTCTAACATGTAGCATAGACAATTGTTTATAAATTCTTTGTTACCACATTTCAAATATCCATTGAGACAACAAAAAATTCAAAACCAGGTAGAGGCACTACACGTAGCGATGAATTTAGATTAGAATTAGTATAAACATACATATCCAACTATAGAGGAGTTTAAGGAATCCCTGAAGAACTTGACAGTGCAATTAAACCTGAATAAGAGTAGGGAGAAAAGAGAAGCAGTATGGTGTACTATGTGTAGATCATAGGGGTATCACAAGAATAAGTGTCTGACATTTGCAGAGTATCTGTTAGTAGGAATGCCAAATCCATTGCCTACAAGAGGGCCATGGTGTGAAATATGCAATACACATGGGCATGATCCTTATCACTACCCCATGATGGAGAAGTACAAGACACAACCGAAGAGTACTTTCTGTAAATTTTGTAAGTCAGTGGGCCATGAAGACACAAATTGTAGAACTCTTGAATTAATGAATGAAAGAACCTTAGATGCATATAGGATGCAGGATGATTTTATGGTGGCACAAACTGTGCCCAAGTTTGGAAATGCGCAACAATTTCAAGAAGCTCCATGGTTTCAACAAACCTTGCAGTACAATCAGGAACCACAGTATCATCAACAAAACATGGACCCATAGGGGAACATATGACGATTCAAAGGTAGAGGAAGACGAGGAATCTATAGAGGTCGAGGCCCTATTATATCCCATAATTTTCAATAGCAAGGACACTATGATAGAGGCTATCCTCAACCAACAACAACATGTATGTATTGTCGCGTAGCAGATCATGGGGCAAAAGAGTGCCCAAAGTTAAGGACAAGGATCTAGGAGAAGAGAAATTTGAATGACCAGAATGTTCAATGGATTGTTGCATAAATAAGGGATCCTTGGAGGAAAAAAAATATAGTGACTAGAGGAGGAGTGAAGACATGATAATATGCACAATATTAGAAGAAGGAATCTCAGTGTTGGATTCATAAGAACACTCAGCCAAAACAACAATTTGATGCAAAGAAGGAGAAGGAAACTTTCAAGGAATCAAAGAAGGATTTTTTTAAGGAGAATTAAGCCTCCAAATAAAACACTATGCCGAGGTATGATAATCCTATTTTTGATATGTCGTAGTCCTTGGATCATACTTACAAAGGAGAGAAAGAAGAGAAAGTAAGTAACTTAAAGAATTTCCTGTAATCTTGCTTTAAATTATTGAATGATAAGAATGATATGGATTTGTTTAAAAATATTCTTGAGAAATATAACATAGAATAAGGGGTAGGAACAAAAATTAAGAATATTAATCAAGTCCATAGAAAGAAAATAACTAGCAGAGAGTTCAAATTGAATGAAAACATAAGAGACTTTAATATGGGAAATGTTATCCTAGACTTAGGATCATATGTCAACATTTTCCCAAAGAAGGCTTGGGAAGCAATGGGAGAAACTACACTAGGGTGTTCCACTATCCAATTGAAGTTATCAAACCAGATGAGAGTGATTCCCATGGGTAGATTGAAGAATACAACAATGGATCTAGATTGTGTGTCCACCACAACAAATTTTGATGTAATGGATATGGTGGATGAGTCTATACCATTTCCAACACTAATGGGAATTGATTGGGCCTTTGATAATCAGGCTATAATCAACTTGAAAACTAGAAAGATGATATTTGAAGCTAGGAAATTTAGGGTAGTAGCACCTTTATATCCCTCATATTGTGAAAGATATGTAGAACTTGTGCCTGACAATGTTCTAGAGGATGATGTCAACCAGTTGTATAGGACTATTGTGCAAGAGGAAGACTATGTGAATCCAACTGCAGATGGAGTACTTAGTTGGAGGAGTATCAATTTGGATATGTCAGATTCAAATACTGGAGTAGAAAATTGGCAGCAAATAGTGCATGAAGTGTCTACTAGGAGGTGGGCCATAGTTACACGCATAGTAAGATGGGTTGGGATAGAAGTAAGACAGTTTCCCACATTTACTGAAGAGGAAAATTTAGAAAAATTCCTGACAGAGGTTGAATCATAGGTTTTGGATAGTTAGAGATTACTAGTGTTGTATATATCACTAAGGAACACACATGCATGATGGTGGGGTGTGCATAAGGAGGTAATTCAGGACTGGTATTAGTGTAAGTGATTGATGCGCCTAAGTTTTGGTAGGAGTTAACAAGATAGACCCTTACAAAATTATGATGGAAGAGGGAACCCAAGACATCATATAAATGATTGTTTCACTAACTGGATATTGGTACCACTAGGGGAATGGACACATTATTTTTTTCATACATTGGAAAGAATACCTAGCAATTGGTACAAGGAGCAGGAACTGCATGGAGAAACTGTGAGTTGGGGCGCAGTGAAAAAATAAAATTATTAAGACTTTTTCATTGGAAAGTGAGAATCCATGGGTGGATTTGGAATTACAGAGGATGAAGAGGAAGATATTTGAAGAATATGGGTAGATACAGTGACAGTAGATAGATACTACAGAAAAGAAACACTTGAACAATTAGTTTACTATTATTAGGCTGCAGAGGATGAATAAGTAGAAGAAAAAACATGTGACATACATATAATAGAAGGGGAAGGAGAAAGAGGGTTAGAAGGACCTCAATTACAGTCAGAATAATTTAATCCACCAATGAGGATTAATAAAGTCAATATTGGGACTGAAGAGAAACCCAGGATACCAAACATTGTAAACTACTGGGATAGTGAGACAATGGAAAAGATAATTTAATTACTACGTGAATACAGTGAATTATTCCCAACCACATTTTCATAGATGAAATGGGTAGCAGGATAACTTGGAGAGATGAAGATACCCCTCATACCACATGCAAGACCAGTGAGACAAAGACCATACAGATTAAACCCCATCTATAATAAAAAGGTTAAGGAAGAAATTGACAGAATGTTAGAGTCAGGAATCATAGTTTTTGTGGAAGAATCAGTGTGGATTAGTCCAATGGTGGTCCAAGAAAAGAATACTGGAGGGATTAGGATGTGTGTGGATCTGAGAAAGTTAAATGATGCATTCCTGGATGATGCTTTTCCTACTCCATTTACATATGAAGTTTTAGAGAACGTGGGAGGACATGAAGTGTGCTCCTTCACAGATGGATTTTCAGGTTACCATCAGATCATAATTTCTCCAGAGGACAGGTAAAAAACCATATTTTCAACAGAGTGGGGGTCATATCAGTACACAGTAATTCCATTTGGTTTGAAGAATGCACCTGCATTATTTTCTAGAGTAGTAGTAGCTACATTCAAGGATTTTATACATAATTTTTTAGACGTTTATCTAGATGATTGGACAATATTCAGTTTATTAAAGGAAGATGTAGACATTATGAGGTTAATTTTAGAGAGATGTAGGAAATTTCAGATTTCCTTGAACATTAAGAAATGTATATTCAATACATCGTTTGGAATCCCACTTTGACACATTGTATGCAAATAGTTCTTGATAGTAAACCCTACAAATATTGTTATTATTGTCAATTTACCACCACCAAAGTTAGTGCTCTAGTTGAGAGAAACATTGGGCCACACAGGGTACTACAAGAAATTTATAAAGGGCTATGCAAATATTACTATGCCCATGGAGAATTTAATAAAGAAAGACGTTAGGTTTCAATGGAATGATGAATTGAGCTTGGACATATTGAAGGAGAAGATGGCGACAACACCAATTTTGAGCTTTCTAAAGTGGACAAAACAATTTCATGTGCATGTGGATGCTTCATCCATTGCACTTGGAGCAATTTTGGCACAACCATGTGAAGGAGAAATTGATCACCCGATATATTTTTCTAGTAGAAAGTTATTTGAGTCTAAGAAGAACTATAATACAACATAAAGGGAAGGTCTAGCTATGGTATATGCCTTACAAAAGTTCAAACATTATTTATTGGGTCAACATTTTAATATATTTACAGATCATTCTGCTTTGAAGTACCTAGTTAACAAGGCAATGTTGGGGGGAAGGATCTGTAGATGGTTGTTATTGTTTTAGGAATATGATTTTGAGATCATAGTAAAACCAAGGAAGCTAAATGAAGGACCAGATACTCTATCAAGAATTACTAATGGAAAGGAGCCAAATAACTTGGAGGAGAATATTCCCGATGCTAACTTATTTTCTATTCAGATTGTTCATGATTATTTTGCTAACATTGTTGGATTTTTTAGCACAGGAATGGATCCCAAGGAATTTACTGTCGCGTAGAAAAAACAGTTGGTAGTGCACACTTTATATATGTAATTCTAAGAATATGTGTGATGGAGCATGAACACTCCATGGTGCTAGCAGAAGCAAATGAAGTCATAGTTGGAGGGAACTATGTAGGAAATCCTATAACACAAAAGGTTTTGCACGCAGGATTATGGTGACCTACAATACACAAAGATGCAAAGGAATAATTTCAGACCTATGATGTATGTCATAGGGTGAGGAAACCATGTAGAAGGGATGAAATTCCACTTATGCCCCAAGTAAATTTACAAGTTTTTGATAAATGGGATATGTTTTTCATTGGACTGATTAATCCACCAGCAAGGAGATCAGGAGCCAGATCTATCATCACTACGATGAGTAGAAGTAGCCCCAGTGAAGGATTGCAACGCAGTTTCTCTTTGAGAACATGGTGACCAAAATTGAATGTCCTAGAACTTTTTTGAGTGATAAGGAAACTCATTTTTTTAACAAAAAAATCAAAGATATGCCAAAATTATTTGAGATATACCATTAGAAGAGCACACCTTACCATCCCCGGGAAAATGATCCAGTAGAATATTTTAACAAGATTCTAGAGAATGAACTGAAAAATATTTGCAATGCGAATAGGGATGATTGGAATTTTAAGGTATCAACAATATTATGGGCTTACAGGACTACATGTAAGAAGCTTACATGAAAAACACCATTCAGGATGGTGTATGGGAAGGAAGCAGTTGTCCCATTGGATTATTTAATACCTATTATGTGCATTGCAACAATCATTGACATGACAGAAGAAGGTGTTGTGCAACAAATATTGGATTAGTTGATGGAACTGGAAGAATATAGGGTATTAGCAGGATTTCACCAAGAGGTACGGAAAGCAAAGGACAAAGCTTGGTATGATAGGCACATAAATAAGAAATTATTTAAGGAAGGATATGTAGTTATCCTCTATGATAGTAGGTATCTATAACACTCTGGGAAGTTCAAAATGAATTGTTTAGGGCCTTATTAGGTAGAGGTTATCACAAATAGAGGTTTTGTGCAACTGAAAGATCTGATAGGGAAGAATCTTAGAGGACTAGTGAATGGCACTCGAATGAAACTGTATCAAGACAGTTGACCTAACAACCTGAGGTAAAAAATGGAAGAGGAGGTATGATTGTACATATTGTATATAGTATATGTTAGAAGAAAAATACAAAATCCATAAAAAGAAGAAAGGTAATAAAAAGACAAAAAGATAGGAGAACATTAAAGGTGTTGATGTAATATAATTGCTAGCATTAACAAGTGCACCGTAGAAAAAAAACTATTGACAACACTGTAAATTGAGAAATATTTGACATGTATAAACGTGGAGCGTGTAGGAAAAAGTGAAAAAGTAAAAACTATCAGTGCATAACAGTTGTCATTTCTCCGTTCTGCTATAAAGTCAAAAAAGGGGGGAAATGTGGTCTTTTGCATTTTTTCACTAAGGAGAAGAGCAAAGAGAGAGAGTTGAGCATGAGAGGGTGGGAAGTGATAAAAAAAAGTGGATATTTGTGGTCAAGAGTTCAAATTTTAGCAGGATGTCACCACTCAGAGTTAGATTGTTGAGCAAGGCTGGGAAAAACACGAGAAGTAGTGCTCTGGTGACATAAACATTGTCACAAGAGATACCCACAATCATATATGTGGATGATATTCAAATGTTGGAGTATGATCCTACTACCACGCATGTGGAAGAGGAACAAAACCCATCACAAGAGGTCGGGCAGTCGGATGAGGATGTAGAGAGAACAAAATCTGATGCGTCCAGGGGAAAATGGTCATAACAGGGTGAACATGCCATGGATTTATTATAGCAGGGACTAGATCCAGAAGCAGAGCATGAAACAGAGGGGTTTGGAATACTGTAGGTTGGGGTGTTGTCCTCGCAATGGAAGAAGATGGCACGAGCTAAGAGAAGTGCGCAAGGAATATCGCACACACAGGCATAATTGGCAATCGGGATGCCAAAAATCCATGAGGGGTTGAAGGAAAAGGATGCGATGGTGGGAGGAGTAGATACCATCAAATATTATGATCATGACATATCATACGTAGTGAAATTCCTAGATTTGGCACCACAAATCTATTTGGAGAGGAGGGGAGAAAGCACATCAGGTGAGCCACTGTTGGAGCCTACGCAGTGGATCCTTGGGCTCTACAACATGAGAATAATGAATTTACTAAATATACCGCACTTCGAGAGTGGTAAACACATCAATGTATGTGTGAAGAAACTACTAGAAAGGGTGCATGGAGGAATTCTATGGCTGGATAGGCCAATGCCTATCAATGTTGATTTGATTGCAAAAATCATAGGGCTACCCATGGATGGGGAGAAGCTAGAGAAATACTTAGAGGAAAAAATGAAAGAAAAATCTATCTCCAACAAAATCAAGGAAAAGTATGGCGTGGAGAGAGGTAATAGGGGAATCAGTATCAGTGACATCAATGGTGCTACAACGCGATTTGCGTCAAAGTTGTTTTGTTGAAAATTCATGCGCAAGTGCAGAAAGGAGGAAGTACTAGTAGGAGTGGTAGAAGCTACAACAGAGTGCAAGAAGGGGAGATCGATGAGCTAGGGACCTTATCTACTTAACTTGTTCTTGGAGGATTGCAAGGGCATGCAGGATTGGGTCTCTAAGATCCTCTAGTCATCGTTACTCATCCTCATTATATTAGTAGGATGGAAAGAACCAACATATAGTATGTTTCCGCAGAGGAAAAGAAAGTGTGTCACAAACTGCTACACGTCGCTTTGAAGCACAATAGACCTAAAGGAAAAGAAAAAGAATAGAAATGTATATCTTTGTACTTGATGGAGATCTATAACAAGTTGGCAGACACATGAAGGATTTTCCTAGAAACTGTACAGGAGTTTGGACAGATAGAAAATTTCCAAGCATCGTGCCATAGCATGTGGCTATAGGAAAAGAGGGATACAACCAAGGTGTAACTACAATTGAGTTACTAAACGATGACACAAGAAATCCAAATGGAGTTCAAGGAGTGTCTTGAAGAGTAGAATGTGCCAATGATCCCAAAAAAAACACCAACAATACAAACTCAGATGCAAGGTAGAAAAGTCCCCACATAGCAGACATGAAGGAATGGAACTAGTAAGAAGAAGAATACAACAAAAGGTCCAGTGGGGAAAAGAAACCCCATATAGAATAAAAGTAGGACTTTGAATAAATAACAACATGGTTCTACAAGGAACCCACCACACACAGAGAAGGAACTAAGGGAAACAATAGAGCAGGTGCACGAAGATGAAATAAGAACAGATACACAGGAGAAAATGGTGGATGAAGACATTGGGAAGGAGACAAGAATGGATATGGAGATGATTGAGGTAGTCGAGTCATCAGAAGCCCAAAGAAAGAGAATATGGGAGAAAGCAAGTGGCTCCAAAAAGAAGGAGAAGGCCCACATGACTCCAATTCAAACATCACTGGCATTTGATGATGTGGAGATGATAGCCACTATAGTCGAAGATTGACTATCAGAAGTATGGGAGAATGCAGAGAATCATAGGGTGTCTATTATGGAGAAAATATAGGAAGTGAAAATAGTGTTGGAGTTTTTGAAGATTAGGGTAGAGCAACAACAAAAAGATAAATCAATGTAGACTAGAGAAGGAACACCTACTGGAGAGATAGTGCAGATCATGACACAGGGGAGTGTAAACTTAGTCATAACACTTGATATGTTATTTGTTGACGAGGAGAAAACAAAAAATCCCTTAAAAGACATTTATACATTGGACTTGGCTTTGACAAAGATTCCAACAAAGGTTTTGTATAAATTGTAGGTTAGCATAGCGCATGGGATTCAATCTAGGGAAAGGTTTGATGCGATGAACTTACAGTTTGCACAGGAAGACAACACCTCACTCAAGGAGGAAGTTAGCCAAGAAGGTAAAGAGAGGAAGATAGAGTATAAAAAAGTGGACATGGAGAAATAGATAAATGTATTATTTCAAACCATCTAAGACAGTGTAGAATCGAAGGGAGCATCTTTGAAGAGAATATAAGGAAAAAAATGAAAGTTATGGAGCAATATAAGGAAAAAATAAAGGAGTTGGAGGAGCGCACAGTACCTACTACTCCTCGAGAAGTCAGACCACAAAGAGAGAAGGATACAACAACATATGTAGATAACATCATGTACAATATACATAGAATGAAAGATCTATGGGAAAAGAGCACCCAGCTATGGAAATAGCTCTTAGAGGATGGGATCCTCCAAGAGTTGCAAGGGAAGGAAAACAAATTTCATGCAGCAATGGTATATGTAAAGAAGCAACAGAAGACAATGTCACTGCCAGAGAAGATCAAGACGATTGCAAAGATTGAGAGCCTATAGGTAGAGCAAAAAGAGATGTAGGCGTAGAAGATGGAAAGACAGGATTCGTTGGAGCCCTTTTCGGAGAAGGAAGAGAAAGTGGTCATGGAGATTGACGCAGAAAAATTGAGAATAGAGAAGATAGGCTTAGAAGGGGGAGACATATTAAGACCTCGAGTCACCAGGCATGTAATAGAAGCCATTATAAAAAAGAGTGGCCAAGCTCAGGATAAATTCCATCAGATAGTAGATATGTATGAAGCATTGGCACAAGAAGTGAAAGATGTTGGAGTCCGTGAGTGACTTAGGACAAGTCATGATGTCAATGGTGGGGGAATGTTGGCGCAGGACAATTTCCGGAAAAATTGAAGAAAATTTGAAGGAATTAAAGGAGTGCCAACAATAGGAGAGTGCATCGAAAATAAAGGAAAAGTAGTGCTGGAAAAAGAGGAAAAAGAAGAACTGGGAAAAGTAGTTATAAAGTGGACTAATTGTTGTAGACCAGTTAGAAAGTGGACAAGCACCGACTTGGAGAAATGGTTGGATCGAGGACCAACCAATATTAAGTCAAGGAGAAAGTGGAAAAACCTAATCTGCTTAAGGTTAGGGATTTTGTAAGGGATTTGTCCTAGTTGTGTATAAGTATAATGTATTAGGACGTTGAGAGCGTTGTTTTCCTTCTAGTTTACATATGTATTGTGGAGATTGTAATAGGTATTTTTGGGTTGAGTAGAATATCTTGTTTATAGACTTTAGCGATCTATGGAGATCGAATGTAATGGCGGAAGAATTGTACAGTGCACAACACTAGATTTGCAGAGAATATGAATAAAGAGCCCAAGTGACAAATCTTTGTGGATGTAGCCCCGAGGGGGGTGTGTTGACACTGAAACATTTCTTTGGGTTGTATCAAATAAAACCCCGAGGTAACTATTTCAACCAACTTTAGATTGTATTATGATCTATACAACCAAAGAGAGATCTCTTAGATGTCTAATGACAATTAATAACTCAAGGGTTTCATCAATAAAGGAACAAAGGTCACATTCTACAATAAGACAAGTTTGTTTTTGTTTTAAAATGGTTGGTAGGAAAAACAAGGAAAAGATATCATTGGGCAATGGATTCAAGGCCTGAATTTAAATTTTTTTACAATCAACATTTGATTAGTTTCTTTCGGCAGATTCAAGGTAAAATAGGCGCTATTCTTAGTAAATAAATGATATAATATGAGAGATGGAAATGAGAATAAATCCCACTACACTACATGCATCAATCAGTGGATAAATCTCTAGTGCAACTTTAGAAGAAAGGATACGAAGATTAATTACTAAACATAGCATCAAATGAAGATGAATTCTATAAAATTAACCATTAACACATAAAAAGCATCATCAATGTGAAAGGAGCATCAAACATAGATAAACTCCTACCACTTACTCTCATGCAATGCTAGCACAAAAACATAATCATGGAAATTATATATAAGAAACACATACTGAACATAAACACTGTGATGAATCTCAAATTTGAGAAAGATGAAACTTCTGCATTAACTTCAAATAAATAAACAAGTCTTGATCCCCCAAGGGTCCAAACCCCCTCTGCTCTTGTATCATGAAATATATATCACTATAGGTCCTTTCCATCTCACCATTTCTAACTCCAACCCATTTCCCAAAATAGAAATAGTTACAAATAGAAAATGACATGTTTTAACTGATTTCCTGCTTTTCAAGAGGCAAAATTATGAAAATAGGCTTGAAAATTCCACTTGTAATTCTCAAACTATAATAGATGTGTAACATATGAGAATGGTTTTTGTAGGTAATCTCATTGTAAAGAAACAAATCTCTCTATTTATTTAAATTTGTCTCCATATGGCCGGAATACGTGTCGAAAAAACATATCTCAGACAGGAAATCATGAAAATTGAAAAATAGGGCTCAATGATTCCTTTGATTCTCCCAAAATATGAAAAAAATTTCAAATTGGAGAGAGGTTTTTATTATTTGGTTTGTCCTCAATAGAAATCTCTAAGGAATTTTCAAAATTCCTCTCCAGTTGGTCAGAAAGTGATCTTGAAGTTGACCACTAAATTAGTCATTTATGCAGTGCACCCTATACCCTGTGTGGAGGAAAATCATCTGCACGACAAAACCCTCTATGCAACAACATCGTCTGTGCAGTGAAATACTCTACGTGGTGAAATCCTCTACCCAGAAAAATCCTCTGTGCAACAAAATCCTATGCATGAAAAAATCCTCTGTGCGACAAAATCCTCTGTGTGACAAAATCCTCTGCACGACAACATCCTCTACATAACACACAACAAATGAAAGAAACAAAATCCTTTGCACAACAAAATTGCATAACGAGTAATGTTTTGAAGTTTGAAATGATACCCATGACATGGATTGTCATGACTGTTCCTTCTCTAACCTCATTAAAGGTGATGATGAACCATAGTCCCACTTGACATGATATTCACCCTAACCTATGACTTATCTAGGAATGCCTTTATTTTCCCACGATCATGTCATGACTTTGAAAAATTTGGACAAACCTCTAACTCTAGATATGCAAATCATGGTGCTAACAACTGGCTCCAACGGGGATGTTATCCTCCCTGTGAGGTAGAAAAGAAAAATAGACTAGGTGCCTTAGCCATTAGGTTTTTCCCAAGCCATATATTGTGATATGCAACCTGTAATCTGTTTCACCACCAACTTATTCTGCAAATGAACTAAACCCCAAATTAAAATACACATTGAAAAATGATGAAAAAAAATCTCTCTATGCTAAGCTTATTCACACCTACCTATGCTAAGATAATCTCTAAGCTATTTGATTAGGTGAAATCAAAAATCCAGGGCAACCAAGCAAATGTCTTTTCCATGGGTTGAATTCATTGCGTATCTTTGATCATTATTGAAAGGGAAAACCCTCTCAATGGAAACTCATCAAATTCAATATTGATTGTTAAGCCCTAATATTGGCTCATTACCCCTTAATTGGGGCATATTAGATTAGTAATGTTATTTATTACCCCTTAATTGGGGCATATTAGATTAGTAATGTTATTTTATTTA
>JZKD02S1288058.1:606257-639780 GCA_000966675.3 Picea glauca | reverse complement strand
AAAGGAGGTTGCCCCCTCGAAGAGGCTTATTATATGAAATTATCTCTTTTTCAAGGCGTTGAGTACTTTTCCTGAGGTTTTTCTATGCTATATTGATGTTTGGTTCTTAACATTGACCAAATTTAAAAACTTAGTTCCATTCATTGTTTCCAAACATGCTGCAAAAGGATATTGAAAAGAAAGAAAACTAATTTCAGAATATTACACAAGATTGTCATCTTGTATCCACCCTCCAACTACATCTCTGCTTCCATAAATCTCAAACTGATGGCTGTCATGAAAGGGATGAATATATATATTATATTGATGCAATTAAACCCCTGATGGAAAGAAAGACATGGCGGATTTGGACAACATTTCATTATCATATACATTTTCATATTCATCTTCGACCAATGGTTGCAATTTTAAACTGATAAAACCTTCCGTATAACAAGCAACATGGTCATCAAACACATGAGAAGATTATAGCATTTTCTTGTCAATTTGTTCTAGTGAATCAATGTGATTTTGCATCATCACACATTCCTCTACTTTAGTTATGATCTTGAAAAAAAAATTCAACAATTTAAATAAAGAAAAACATAAAGGTAAAGAATTTCCTTCAGCTGATTCGATACTTTCTTCATATTCTTCTTTGTAACTATGATATGTAGGCTGATTGCTCTCATTACACTATTGAAAAGGAACATTTTATGATAGAGAACATGCAATTGGTTGTTCTAGGAAGTCAACATCATAATAATCATCATATTCATCATATATAGGAAAATCGACAACATTTGCAATGTCATCTAACAAAAAAAATCTTGGGACATCAACCTGCTCTTCAACAAGTTGATTTGCAAATTCATTTTCTTGACTATCTACAAATGAATACATAAAACAAGAAGCCTCATGCTTATCATGGGATGGATCAAAAGCTAAATTAGCACCTTATTTTTCAATAAATGGAATATAATCCTTTGCAAAACCATTAGCATTTAAAATTTCAAGAGAGCATATGATATTATTAACCCTCTGCTCAAGATTCCAATCAACTATTTTTTGTTCATATTCATTATCATGTTCTTTAGCATCCAAATTCACATTTTGAATCTATTTACATGCTTGAATATTGTGTTAAATATCCTAAGAATCATTAAAATTTGTTGTAAGGACTTATATCTTCTTTCCATTAGAAGGAAAGATGAATGTGGATGATAGGTTGTTGCATAATTGAGCATGGAATCAGCTTCAGGGGGTTTAATTTCTTAGGGAAACTTGTAGTAAATACTGGAAAAGATTCTAATGAATGTAGAAATAGTTTCACTGCTCTACCTTTTCATGGCATAGAGCTCTATAAGATGTAGATACAAATATTTCCTCTTGCCCCCAAATTTCAAAAAGTAATTCTTTAATTCCTCCCATGAGCTAATTGTCTCTGGCTACAAGTGTTTAAACCAGTCTTTGGTATCCTCTTTCAAGGATTAAGAGAAGGCCCTCATACAAACATCGTCATGATAAATCTCAAACAAATTTATAAAATGCTCAAAATCTTGGATGTGTTTTTCAGTTGTGATGGTATTAGGTTCTCCATCAAGCACAGGTAGTTACTTATAGTGATTTGGAGTAAAATTATGAAGGATGTGAGGTAATTTTAAATGTATATATATTTGTTGAATCTTGGAGGGTGTTGGATCAAGTACATGAGGTGAGATATTAGCCTTGATTTCATGAGGCTCATAAGATTGATTGTGCTCATCTCATGGCTCAGATGGAATATTTTGATCAAAATCAGTGATACAATGACGAGATATATGTACAACTTTAAGAGGAGGATATACAAGTAAAATATTCTCATGATCATCATTTGAATGCAACAAGTAAAGAAAAAATTGTTTAGCATGTTCAAGAAAGGACAAAAGGTAATTAATAACAAAAAATATTATGTCTTGGAAAAGACTCAACTTTAGGTACTTGTTTCTTCCATGATATCCTTTCATTCCTTTGTAAATGGATCTCATCCTCCAGTGGAGTCTATGAATCACATTTGAAGCTTGATTGGATTTTCTAGGTGGAAATATACTACCTATTTGTGTCTGAACTCTATCCACCATTAGAAGTCCGGTTTAAACCTTTGTGTTTCTCCCAGGGAAAATGCAACTTTTCGTCCTTGGCAGTAGTGCTGAAATGTTGACACTCAAAAATTTCTTTGGGTTGTATCAAAGAAAACCTCGAGGTAACTATTTCAACTAGCTTTAGATTTTATTTTGACCTATACAACTAGAGAGGGATCTATCATATGTCTAATGATTGGCAATAACTCAAGGTTTTCATCAATAAAGGCACAAAGGTCAGATTCTGCAATAGGACATGTTTTTTTTTGCTTTAAAATGGTTGGTAGGATAAACAAGGAAAAGGTACCATTGGGAAATGGAGTCAAGGCCTGAATTTCAATGTTTTTATAGTCAACAACTAGTTGGTTTCTTTCTTCAAATTCGAGGAGAAATAGGTGCTATGCTCATCAAATAAATGATATTAGATGAAAGATGGAAATGAGAATAAATCGCACTACACTACAGGAATCAATTACTGGATGAATATCCAGTGCATATTTAGAAGAAAGGACACAAAGATTAATTACTAAATAGAGCATCAAATGAAGATGAATTCTGTAAAAGTAACCATTAACACATAACAAGCATCATCATTTTGAAAGGAGCATCAAACATAGATGAATTCCTACCACTTAATCTCATAAAATTCTATAAAAAAACGACAATCATGGAAATGATATACAACACATACTGAACATAAATACCGTGATGAATCTCAAATTTCAGAAAGAGGAAACTTCTGCATTAACTTCAAAGAAATAAACAAGTCTTGATCACCCAAGGGTCCAACCCCCCTCTACTCTTGTACTATGAAATATATAGCACTATAATTCCTTTCCATCTCACCATTTCAAACTCCAACCCATTTCCCAAAATATAAACAATTACAAACAAAAAATGACATGTTTTAACTGATTTCCTTCTTTTCATGAGGAAAAATTCTAAAAACTACGTTTCAAAACGCCACATATAATTATGAAACTATAATAGTTGTGTAACATATGAGAACGGTTTTTGTAGGTAAGCATGATCTAAAGCAAAACCTCTCTCAAGTTCTTGAAATTGATCTCTAGTTGGTCAGAATACATGTTGCAAAAACATGTCTTAGACAAAAAATCATGAAAACTGAAAAATAGGTCTCAAAGATTCCTTCGAATCTCCCAAAATATGAAACTTTTTCAAATATGAGAGGCTTTAATTATTTTGTTTTTCCTTTAAAAAAAAGTCTTGGGGATTTTCAAAATTCCTCTCGAGTTGTTCAAAAAGTGATCATGAAGTTGACCACTAAATAAGTTATTTGCATAGAGTGCCCTGTAACCTGTGTGTAGGAAAATCCTCTACAGGACAAAACCCTCTACACAGAAACATCCACTGCATGGTGAAATCCTCCGCGCAAAAAAATCCTTCACAAGACAAATCCCTCCATGCGACAAAATACACTGCGCGACAAAATCCTTTGCATTGCAACATCCTCTGCACGGTGAAATCCTCTGTGCAATGCGTATAAAATGAAAACAACAAAAGCCTTTGTGCATCGAGCTTGCACACCAAGTATGATTTTGAAGTTTACAATGATACCAATGAAATGGAGTGTCATGATTGTTCCTTCTCTAACCTCATGAAAGGTGATTATTAACCATAATACCTTTTGACATGATATTCACCCTAACCTATGACTCATCTAGGAATGGCTTGATTTTCCCAAGATCATGTCATGAATTTGAAAAATTTGGAAAAAACTCTAACTCTAGGTATGAAAATCATGGTGCTAATAGGGTGAACCATGGTATATCTATGTTTTATGTGACTGTATGCAATGTTTATGATTTCATTTACATTACTGAGTTTTTATGATGAATAGGTTGCTTTTTAAAGGAATGAATACTATGCAATAGGAATAAGATAATGGAATCTACAGAATAACACTAAATAAATGAATGTTATAACTAGTTCTTAGATCAAAATATTGTGTTACATTATATAAATGCTTATCATTGAAAACATGCAGCTATGATGGTTAATGAAGTCCTATTATAATAGTTGTGGAAGTGGTCAGGAGTGAGATCTAATGAGGGTTTGAAGGTTAACAATGAGTAGGTCAAATGCCTTTGAGAGGAACACATCCCATCCCTTGGTTGTAGACATATGAGTCCTACAACCACCCATAGAAGCCATCTCATGTTAGACTACACAATGCACTCTATGCATTGTGTTTCCTTATGGTATCCAGAAGGGTTGATCATAGAAGGGTTTGATGGTAATATTGTAGTTAGAACCTAGGTCAACCCATAGTAAACCCAACAGTCAACTTACAACTTTTCCCACCATAAAGTTGCATGTCCCTTCAACCTAGTCACAGGGTTCTTTCCCTTCTTATCATCATCAATCTCCTCATAGTCAAAGTATTTGTCTAGAGAACTTATCCAATCAAGAAATTCTTCTACATTCAAATTACCTTCATACATATAGACTTCCATCTTTTCTCTAGTTCCCATCTTGACAACAACTCTCATCAATCTCTCCTCTATTTCTTATTCTCCTACATCTTATTCTTCTTCTAGATCTTCACTTTCAACTTCATTGACATCACCAACCTCTGGTGCTCTCCTTCGTGTTGTTTCTATGTCGTCTGATCTTGCAAATTTTTTTCTTATTTACTCCTCCATAGTTTCATTAACTATAGGTCTCTCCCTGTGTCTCCTTAGCAACATGAATCTAAATATTTCTCATTACAAATCTTATTCCTTCTCTGATACCACTTGATGCAAATTGGACTCACACGAACTCCCGATCTAGGATCGAATTTCACAGGAGATGAAGTGGATCTCAGGTCCTCACAGAATCCTTATAAATATTACCACATGCCTTTCCTTTTCCTACTGCATGAAAGTTCATATTTGTGAGGGTCCTCTTGATTTAACGAAGTTGTGCACGTGACTTTGGGCCTAAACCCTCGGGATTAATTTAGAAGTGGGTAACTCTAGAACTCCATAACTTTGGGGCTTCGGAGGATTTACCTTCCCAACACTCTGCACCAAAAACCTCTGAACTAGCGAAGGGTCGAAATCCACATATCTAACGGTTGGCATTTTCACTCATATCAACGATCTGTGTTCACTACAGAATCTAGGGATTCGGGGATTTTCACCGCTCCAACATCAACCAACAAAATTCTCCTGAATAGTCGAATTCTAAACGACTCAGAAATATATGGTACGTATACTCGACAACTGATGGTCAGGAATTTGTTCGGGCTTCGAGACTTTAGGAGTTTCTCCACTCCATGCAACAATTAATAACTTCTTATGGGGTGTTGAATCACCAAACTACTTAGAGATCCAACGTAATACACTCACCCACTGATCTATGATGTATATTCACTCTATGACTTCATATTTTCTAGGCTTCATGCCTCACTTACAACAAACAACTTAAAAATTTCAGAGAAATGAAGTCCGAAGGACTTGGGGTTTTAACAGCCACGCTCCTTCTCCTTGATCCAATGACTGTGAGGGATTTTGATTCCTCCCAAACATATTTTTTCCACTAGACCTTGAAAAAAATGGATTCCTCCTCTATATGGATTACTCTTGCTATCCCTCCTTTAGCTTCATCACTTGGATGACTCAAAATATTGGTGCACGCTTTGCGCTTCTCTCCTGAGCTTGTGATTTTTAAAACTCACCTGCGCACCCCTTGTGCTACCTCTTCTAAGATTTATCAACACTTAAAAAATGTTGGCCCTATGAACCCTTTCACCTCGTCTCCCCTCTTATATGTTACACTACTATGAGTGTAGGAACACTCCTTGCACTTTCTCTGTGTAAACTTACACTATCTCTCTTAATATTTTGAACCTTTATATGGTTTGGCCTCTGCACTCCTTGTGTTGGTACTATGCACTCCTTGCACCGGGATTTCAGAATAGAAACAATTGAAATTTATAATAACATTAAGGGTTCATTCAACCAACCATTTAGATGCAAAAACACACAAACATAATGATAAATAACATAACATTTTCCCAGTTACTCAAAGATAAGTAGTGTCAACAATTGAAACCAATCCTCCTCTTCTATATTCCTTCAACAACCAAAATAACAACAACTCGTATCCTTTTCCTTTCATCTGCCTCTTTCAAGAATATATTATATTTATTTATACATGTGGGGCTTCTCGAGCCTTCCCTTGAGACAATTCTAGTGCTTTCATATCATAATTAAAAGAATCCTACCACTAGGCTTATTACAATAAATGAACAATTACAATATAGATATGATTCGATGATAAAAATATGTACAATCCTATAGCCATTAAAGACAATTACAATCTTCTAGAGCATATACAATGGCTCTAGATTTAAGATCTCATGGGATCTTTAATTACAAAGTTTTCAAAATTAAAGTGATGCTCCCTCCTTGGAATCCAAACCAATTAAAGTACGTCACACTGGATTCTAAGTCATATTCCACTTTTTCTCATTAAATGATGATATTTATGCTCCTGCATCACATCTCCCTTCTCTCATCAATGGTGCACTCACCCTGGTTCCCTGAACAACTTCGATCGGTTCACTCTAACAATGTATGCTCCGATCGATTTTATGATCCTCATTACCTCATCTGACGGTCAAGGTTTCCTTGGAGGTGATGTTTTCTCAGCAGATAGGGTTTTATTTCCAACCTCTTGGGTCACAACATACAAGATATAATAGATGATATCATACGGGACACATTTTGATAGATCAATGACTGTCATAGAAACTGAGAGTTCCCTCCATCAGAGTTCCAATACGACCTCATACCTGGCCACTCTGAACACTACGTTCTCTGATCAATGGTCTAGATTTTCTCACCACACTAAATTGATGGTTGTGAACTGACCTGACTCAAACATTGGTTTTCACCTTAAAGACAATAGACTATGTCTCTACCCTAAAAACAAATTAACCCACAATTTTCTGTCGAGGAGGGTGCTTTGATACCACTTGTAATATTCTAGATATAAAATAGTATGAAAAACATAAATAATTAGATAGAAATGGTATATAAACAACGATATAACCATAACAACACCATAATAATACCATAATAACACCAGAAAGAGCACTTTGATTACCGAGAGCAATGTTCACTTGCCTCTTCGAGGGGGAAACCTCCAGCAGAGAAAAGCTCTATTACAATAATATCCAAGAAAAAAATTCTCATACCCCTCACTCCTATTTATACTAAATATTTCTATTAAAATAATAATCTAGAGGAATATCCTTCTAGAAGCATAAGCTTCTATTAGGTATTCTTACATTTGACTTATTCTTTCTTATTTCTAGGCCTTATTAAGATTGACCTTTATTACATGGAAATATTTTATTCTACCTACGTGAGGGGTTAGGTCTCTAACATGGCATCCTCATGGCATCCTCTAGTTCCCAAGTTGCATCATGGAATCCTCTAGTATCCAAATTGCATCATCATAAAAATGTGTATGCCACTCTCATGGCATCCTCTAGTTCCCATGTTTCATCATCTACTCCAAAGTTCTTCCATTGCACCTTGACCTACGTGATGGATCAGTTCTAGAGAAATATTTCTCCCTTGTCTAGGATGCATTGAGGTTAAAGATGAAATTGTCCCTTTGGTTCCACATGTATCACAATCCAATCAATAAAATGATTAGAATCATGGACATATTTTTTCTGTAAAGACACATCGAACACATTATGAGCTCTAACAATAGGTGGAAAGGAAATTCTATATGCCACTAGTCCCACTATTTATAGGAACTAAAATGATCCATAATAGCGAGGTTGTAACTTAGTGCATGTATCCTGTTCAGATATAAGTCTGCACCCCTACCCCTCCTCTCTCATTTCCTTATACCTCCATAAAAAACCATTCCTTTCTTCTAGTTAAGTTGGTTCCCTTTTACTAAATAACTCAGTTTTTGATCGTTACCTCTCTTGATTGATTCTTTGCACCATATTTTTGTTTTCTTAAGGGATAATTACATGTCATGATTTTATTTGAAGTGCTTGTCATCAAAATTGTCATAGGTTGAAATCATAGTAGGTATAAAAATGTTTTATATCCAGAACAAAGTTGATTCCAAGAACCAGACTATTCTTGCAAATGAGGATTGGCGCACTAATTTTGAAATCATTATACAATTTAATTTGTTATTTTAAATATTTGAATTGTTTGAATGGTGCCTGCATATGTGCACAATAATAATAAATCACCTATACATCACATTACATGCATTTATATTATTACACAACATCAGTTATGATCGTGAGAATGATACCAATTCATCATGGGCACTATAGCTTGAACAGGAGGTTAACAACACACAAATATTGGTTTCAATATGAAGAAATCTGCATTCATTGCATGAGCAACATCATAGCTACTCTTCCCACCATAGTTCCTACTCGAGAATGATGGAAATTGAATAGGACCAAGACATACGGCCTGGAATTGTTCGAAGCCATACCCGAAATCAAAGATATTTTCATAAAGGCTGAGTGGTATGATTTCATGTGCACATTTGAAGGAAATCAAATAGGATTGGCTATGATTTTTGTCTAGAAATTTGATGGCGTCCAGACCCTTCTTGGGGATACATGGATTCATGTCGCAGAACACTTCATTGGAGTAGCTTGCACTCTCCTTGTCTATGGAGAAATATGGTTCAAGAAAGGTAAGTTGCCTTCCTATCTCTGCAACAAATTCCTAGTTTGGAGCACCAAGACCCTGACTGGAGCCAAGGAATCCCTGTGGTGTGGATAAAGGAAGACTTGAAAGGGGACCTAACAAAAGTATAGAGGTATATCACAGTTGAGGGTCGATTCAACATTGTACAATGTTATCACCTTTGTTTCCTTATGCATCTATGCTAGTTGGAAAATCCCGTATAACTATACCAAGGTTTAGGATATAGACAGAGAAAATGATAGTCTAAAAGTCAACCTAGTTTCTAGACTACCCAAAACATACCAAAATAAATGAACAAAATTTAGTAGAATATAAAATCGGTAACTGTACCTTTTATCCAACTTCTGGTGATGATCTCATTAAGCTCCTTAGCTCCAAAGACTGCAAGTCTCCTCCCAAAGCTAACCTGCATCCAAGACTAGGAAAACATGGCTACAAGAATGTTATTTCTATTCATAAATTAGGGTTATATATATCAAATGTTATGTATAAATCCAATAAAAGACACAAAACATCATCATTTAGGACAGACAAAAAAGATTATTTTATTTAGCAAACAAAGATTGAAACATACAATCCTTGTCATCCACCATTCTGTGAGCCTAGTCTGGGCTCCTCTTTACAATGCTCCAAGTGCACCTTAAATAATCCTCTTGTCACAATCTACTAATCACCTCATGGAAAGGGAATGGATTGAATGGAAAAAAAGTGGCGGAAAAGGGAGTGTTGAGGCATACACTCACAAAAGGTAGAAAATGCTTAGAAAAGGAATGGAAGTGAAATTGGGCAGAGTTTCATTGTTCTTATGCTTGTTTTAGAAATGAGACCCCAACTCCACCTTTTATATGAGAAAAGGATGGTTATTCAATTGGGGGATGGGCTATAGCAAGTGAATTGGTTGGGAAACCTCCAATAGCCCGTGAATTCCACCGAATTCTTTACAACTTTTTATTTTTTGCAACTTTTGGAGGTATACGTGGTTTGTGTATTGTGCAACAAGTGTATGTATGTGGTCTATATAGCATGAAAAAAGTGTATGTATGCAGACTATACAACATGAAACAAGTGTATGTACGCAGGCAATAGTGGTGCAAGGCACGTACATGCTTTAAAAATTGTTTTTTAAGTAGATCTCCTTAGCAGTGATTTGGAAAATTATGCAAGTAAGAGGGCCAATGCCATGTATGAATGCGTAGGGAATTTTAGGGATATAACATATGCCCCCTAATGTATGAGGTCAAAATAGAAACTGATGTCTGAAATACATTATAACATCTTCACCAATGTACAAAATTGAGTGAGCCTGGGACAAGAGTTTGGGAGGTGCCATCTGTAAAACGAGGTGGGCATACCCATGCTCGGGATGAACTGAATCATGGCTACCAATCAAATACATTGTAGAACCATTTCATATAACTATATTAAATGTAGCCGTGAGCAATACACAATGGATCTACATCTCAAAATCAGTCGAAGATATACAAGCATAGTATGCATCTTCAAGAAGCTACTAACTCATGTGAATGGAGATGAAGTCTTCATAGCTCAAGAAACAACTTCAATATATTCAAAACTCAAGTAGGAGTACAATGGGGGTGTAAGAATCACTACTCTAAGGTCTTCGACAATCCATCGGGAAAATACAGGAGGATCTCGATGATCAGGAAGAGAACTTCATCGATTTTGAATCTAGACTTAAATAGACTCTCAAGGTGAATGACTCGTGAAAGTCAAGAGACAAACTAAAAAAAGGATGACTCAGGTTGGGTAAAACTTGCCTTGGAAAAAAGAATGAAAGATGATCAAACTCAGACAACATGGAATTGACATAAGTTTTTGATGCATGAGGCAACACAAACTCTCCATATGTTTGGAAGAGTAACCAAATAGAGGATGACATAGCTCTATGTAGTAAGAACAACTTCCTAACTTCATAATAGATCCCAATTCTTCACGAACAAACAAAAGGATGTGATTTTTCCAAGGGTGACTATATTTGCTGCCAAAAAAAGAATGTATATTTCTCATCCCCTCTTTTTGGAATATTTGATTTTTTTGTCTTTTTCAATTTTTTAAAGAGCTTGAAAAACAATAAAAGAATGCTACGTTAAAAAGGAGGAATGAGTGTCCCGACAAGAAAACCGGTTCTAAGCACATGGAACACAGTTATGCTTAGGGAAAGGAGGCATGTGGAAGATAAGGACACTCGGGGAAAATTCCTCCATGGGTCAAGGTGTCAGGTTGCAAAGGAAAGAAGTGTTGCAAGTCTTGCATATAAGGAATGCTTGAAAGGTTCAGTTGATAGAAACATGGAGTTGACATTAGGCCAAAGATTCAAAGATGAGACCCGCAATGCGATTAAGAATGACACAGTGAGACCCCTTCTATGTAATGTTTTACGAGCCCAGAGAAGGTAAGCTCGGTATTTTTTTCACGTTTAGAGAGTCTGAAAAAATGAAAAAGAAGAATCCAGGGAGTACCTTTTTTGTATTTAGTCTAGTCAGTTTGAAAAAGGGTTAAACTTGCACCAACAAGACGTCTATTCAAAAACCATTTTAACGAGTGTGAAAAGGACAAGATCATTCAGTAATATTTTCAATTTTAAGGAGTCTGAAAAGAGATTAAGTATAGACTCGTAACCTTTTTCTGAGTTTAATCTCCTTACGTCAAAAAAGTATAAAAGTGACTAAGGAGAACTCTCCCAGTGAGACAAATCTCCCGAGGCGTACCTTTTTCCACTATAATCTATTGTCTGGAAAAAGGGTTAAACTCATGCCAGTAGATGTTCTTCTCGACCAATTTAACGAGTGTGAAGGAACAAGGTCACTCGATGATATTTTCAATATTAGGGAGTCTAAAAAGAGATTAACTATGGACTTCAGGGTAGCTCCTTCTTCGAAAGTAATCTCCAAAGCCCGAAAAAGGTGATAAAAAAAAACCAAGGAGAATGTTCCTTTTTCGAATATTTAGTCCCTTAGGATTGAAAAAGGGTTAAACTTACGCCTAAGAATACTCTTATAGTGAACCAAAGTTCCTAGAACATACCTTTATTCGTAAAATTATCCATCCAGACTAAAAAAGGGGTAAACTACCGCCAGACAAATGTGCCTTCAAATTTGCGTTTGGTGAGCATGTAGGGTAACAAGATCACTCGGAAATATTTTCATTTTTGGAGAGTCTAAAAATGGATTAATGAAGACTCTAGGGAGATACTTTACTCAATTAGTTCAGATGATATCAAAAAGAATAAATACAGTCTCATTGGATGTGGTTTCGAATTTCAAAGTGAGCTTGAAAGACAACAAAGCATGCTTATTAGGGAGTCTCGAGGGTAAGTCCTAGGATGACGATGAACAAAATAATGAGGCTTCATTATGTAATCATGACAGGACTAACAAGGAATCCCAAGCCTATAGTCATAACTGATAGCATGGATGACAAAAATCCAACAAAGGATCTACCTATGGCATCCAATGTGTAAAGGTAGGCTCTACCACCCATTTACGACACTTCTAAAGAAACATTGAATATTTTTTGTCTCACTTCGGTGGGGTCGATCCTATGGAAAAGCGAAAAAGACAACAAGATTTAGAAAGTGGGAATGAAAACCTAACTTATATGCAAAAAGTTGAAAAAATGACATTTAACAAAGCATACCAAAAAATGTGAGCAATCCCAAAAAATCACCAAACTAAAAGGACGAAAGTACGAAAAGGACCAATATAAAAATTAGAAGTGAAATCAAGTGATCACCAAGCCAGGAAGAAAGGAAAAGGGGGAAAAAAAGGGGAAAAAAGGGCCAAAAAATTCTATAAATATAAGTGAACAACCCATTTTTACCATTTCAAATTGAAAATCAACCAAAAGGTCAAAAAACTCCTTTGCTAAAAAAGTAGATTCTGGGAGCTACAGTGGATGAAATGACCTTCTATTTGGACCAAGTAAGTAAAAAAAAACCCACAATTGCATTTCAATTCTTCCTTTAAGTTTTTTTTTTTTTTGGAGGGGGAACACTCTTGTAAAAAGAGCGTCCCTACGAGTATATGGGATGTTCAAGGCCATTGAACGCATGTACTCAGGAAGAATACTAAACAACTCACATACATATGCGACTGTGTAAAAATAAGCCCATGTACACCATATTGTAATTTGAAAAAATAAAAAGAAATCACTAAATCCTCTCTATTTTTTCCATGTAATAGGATGTATGTTCACTAGAGAGAGAGAGCATGAGGAGATCGATGTCTTGGTCAAGGAATACCCTATGGCCATCGCTGAAATGAAACAGTGCGGGTTATGGAAGTTTTTCCAGTGTCCATTTATGAGGGCACAACATATGCTACTAAATTCTCTTATGGAGTATTGGCATCTTGATGTTGAGGCTTTCATGCGAGAGGATCAATCATTGACCCCAACCACATAGGATATCTACTTTCTAACTATCCTCTCGAGAAGAGGGGAACTAGTCAACTTGAGGACCTTTCCTCCAGGGCCTTTCAACATCGAGGACTGCATCTGGATGTATTGTGAGGCCGGAAATGAGAATTTAGGTTCTCAGGTACGAATACACAAGATCTCCAGCCTCTCTTTATGCATGATATTACTTTTGATCGGGTGGATTACTGGATCCACAACACTTCATCAGGCCTCTCGGGAACATATGCATTGTGCCATTCAGTGCTTGGAAGCCACCATATTTTAATAGAGTACTACCATGATTGTATGAATGAAGATACACCTTACAGAGTGTCGGTGAGGCATCAAAAATAAATTTGGGTTTGGTACTATCTTTTGCTCCTTCTTCTTTGAGAGGGTGCCCAGTCTTAGTCCTAGAGAGAAATTACGGGGGCATGTATCCTCCTTCCCAGCAGTGACATGGTGGGTATCATTGCTTCCTAGATAGGGTGGAGGGAGGACTCTATATGTATTTGATGTCAAGTTTTTTTACTAGTGGGCATGTCAGATCCCGGTGATCGAGGATTACCCATATGCAGGTATAAACTTCACCAAAGACCCAAACATGCCTGTGCCTCCCAACAAGGAGTGTGGTGAGATAGGCAACATATATTTTAAAGTTTATTTAATTTTTAATTTCCATATATATGTTTTTTATGTGTGTATAGAGTATTTACTTATGAATATGTGATGTACATATGTGGGGCATGTTCGAACAATATACTTCACCAGGTCTCAGTGTTGTCCTTTAATTGAGGTAGGACCAGCAACAACAGGAGGACCAACAACAATAGGAGGACCCCTAGCTGGAGAGGCTAAAAGAGTCTTGTGATGGGTGGAGCGCAACCTCATTTTTCTCACTTGTGTCATTCCTATGGCCGAGATTAAGGATCTCCCCCCTGATATGCAGCCACATGTAGTAGGAGTGCCTCGAACTTGGTCCCAGTTGTTCCAGCATCTTGCGAATGTCATTGTACATTATAGTAGGGGAAATATTCCTCATCTTTAGATAGTACTGGATCATTGATGTGTCGAGGGAACATTTTGTACTATATGTATTTTTTGAGGGAATAAGCCCAACAATGTAGACTGATGACTTTTGAGGCTTTTATTCCCACCTATGTACTCATGACACTTTTTTTTGGACATATATATATATATACATCTTTCTTGTCTTATGGATGAAATTTTTACAAATGTATTTGCATGTGTATGTGTGTGATTTTATTTTTATATGTGAGAAACATGCCAATCTAAAACATGATTAGCTAGAGTATATGTTAGATGATTAAATATCCTAGGAACATTGGTATACGTAATGTAATCGAAAGATCATTATAAGAGGCGTACCCTAAGGAATCATCGGTGCAGAGTGGGATCATAAATGCGGTACACCCCATTTAACTGGGACACAACTAGCTGAGCATTTAGGTAGACCCTTAGGAGAGAAATTCCATGTGATAAAGTGTCATGAAGAAATTCTATCAATGTGTTGTACTCGACAACATTGTTTGTAGTGTTTCATAGACAAATACCTATAGAAGATAGTAGCTGGCCTCCAAGTGTGAAAATTACACAAGTTGTGGAAGAAACCTTCGAGTGTGTAAGCTAGCACCGATTGCGAACCCAAAATAAACCTCCAATTCACTTGACATCTACCATAGTGAAAACAACTACATAAAGAACTGCACATCCACAAAACATAAAAGGAAAAAATCTATAAGAGATTATACATGTATACAAGAAGTCACCAAGGTGACCAAACAAAGAGTAGTACTTCTTAAGGTAGAGCCCATTTATAGGCTTTGCAAGGAATTTCCCTCAAAATCAACCAGAAAGTAAGGACCCTTCCCTAAGAATTATTTCATAATGAATGATACAAATGACATGGGTTTGAACTTTCCTACCCCCAAGGGATCTCTGTCATGATCATAGACCAGGACAATATATCCTTTGGAGAAAATCCGAGGATGAACAGACTGATCGTACTGACACTTGACTTGTTTCTTATGAGCCTCATTGTCCAAGTCTGCATCATGATGCTTATTGAGATATATAAGGAATTTCTCAAGAGGTGAAGTGTCTGACAGTAATTCCATTTCCAACTTTAAAGAAGGAATCTGACACTCAATAGGTAAGACTGCTTCCATCCCATATACGAGTTTCAAAGGTGAAAAACCAATGCTAGTATTCACAGACATTCGATAGGCCCATAACACTGAATATCACATCAAATTCCAATTCGAATTGGAAGAATTGATCGTCCGTTAAAGAATAGTATTGAGAGACTTATTCATATCTTAAACCTGACAATTCTCTTACGGGTAATAGGGTGATGAATGTTCTTGTTTGAACTTGATATTTGACATTAATTCATTTATCGTTTTATTTTGGAAGTGACTGCAATGGTCGGTGACAATCTCCTTCAGGATACCGAAACTTTCTATTATCTGATTAAATATGAAAAGAGTCATTGTGTCACCATAATTTCTAAACGTTCGCATAGCTTCGACCCACTTCATGAAGTAGTCTACTACTACGATGATATAACGATGCCCCCATGGATAAAGCCAGTTGACATGTAATAAAATCAATCCCTCACTTGGTGAAAGGAGCAACAACAATAAATGGAAACGTAGGAGAAGGATGTGCCTGCATCTTCTGACAGAAGATCTGGCATGGGTGGAACTTCTTGACCACCTCTACACAATCCTTGATTAAGGATGGCCAAAAATAACCTACACTTATAATATTTTGTGTTTTTTCCAACCTAGAAAAATGACCGCCACATGCTCCAGTGTGATAGCCGTTCAAAACAAGCTCTACTTCTTCATGGATAAGACATCTCTAAAGAATGAAATCTATGCCTCGATGACACAAAGTGTCATTGAGTATGAGATATTTTCTCTCTTGATGTCAAATTCGCCGATGCTCATCGCAGGAAGCAAAAGTGATGTAATTCAAATTATGGAGATAAAAAAGTATATCTCCATACCAAGGGTCCAAGGATGCAATTAGAAAAATATATCCATTAATAGGTGATTCTTCGGGCATGATATCACTAGAATCGACTGAAAATTTTGATATGAGTTCAGAAAAGACCAATGAATTTTTGGATTTCCCAGAAACAAAATCCAAGTCAAATTCTTGTAAGATGACTATCCATATACTAATATTTCCGCCAATGACCCTTCATGTTAGCACATATTGGAAAGGGTTGACGATGACAATGACAGTGGCCTTGCAAAGTAAAATGTAGTGACAAAACCATTTGACAACATGGACAACTTCCAAAGCAAGTGTCTCAATGTGAGAGTAGTTGTGTTCTGGTCCAACCAGGGCTCAACTAAGGTAATATATAACGTGCTCTTCGAGCATATCATCTTCTTGAACCAATACCATGTCAATGGTCCACTCCGCAACAACCAAGTACAACAAGAAATCTCCACTATAATCTAGAGGCTGAAGCAGAGGGGAAAACGCCAGGGCATGTCTTAATGATTCAAAGGAGTGTTGAGAAGCTTCATCCCAATAGAATGGGACCCATTTTGTCAAAATATGCATAAAACCTTTAGTGATATAGGCGTAATTAGTGACAAAATTCCAAAGAAAATTCACTTTCCCCTGTAATCTCTAAAGCTTGGGTATCATGCATGGGGAGGAAATTGAACTATCACCTCAACCTTGAGAGGATTGACCATGATCTATTTTGTCGATACAATTAAACCTAAAATATGACTTGATGTCACGTATAAACTATGATTGTTAGGATTCAATCAAATCCGATAGTAGCAACATCATTCAAAAATTAGTCAAAGATGGGAGGGATGGTCATATCTCTTGCAAGCATGTGATGCTAGATCATCAAGGTATTCCTAAAATATGTGTTTGAGGTTGTGAAAAGAAAATGACATGGCCCACTGAATGGTGGTTCCAACATTATTCAGGCCAAAATGCCTCTTATGATACACGAAGGTACCCCAAGGACAAAAAAAATCATTTTATTTTGGTCCTCGGGCTTGATTTGAATATGATTTTATCCCAAAAAATTTTCCATGAACGAAAAAAATTCACAGCTTGCACATTCATCGACAATATGATCGATAAACGGGGTAGGGAAATTGTCTTTCGAGGAGGAATTATTTAAATCATGAAATTCCATACAAACACGAATTGTTCCCTATTTCTTGTTGACTAGAACATGATTTGACAAGAATTTCGTCAATTGTATAGGGTAGATAAAACTAGCTTTGAGATAATTTTGTACTTCTACCTTGATTATTTCCTCTTTTCGAGGATTGACTAGATGAATATTCTGTTGGATTGGTTTGGTATCAGGGTAATTTGTAATTTCATGCTCAACAATTCGTGGGTCGATTCTTGGAATCTCCTCGTAAGACCACGAAAAAATGTCACAGAACTCTTTGAATAACTTGGTGTAAGTTCAAATATCTTCGAGGGAGAAATTCACTCTGACGAAAGCATCTCTACGGTGTTAAGGGTTCTTAAGATATCGATTGGAATTTTTTCAGAAATACTTTCCATGTTACCCTCAGCATAAACTTCGTGCATAGCTAAAGGATTGATAGGACAAGGACTATCTCCATTCATGGTAAAAAAAAATTCTCATGCCACTATTATCCTAAGCTCGAGAAGTAAATAAGATCTATAATGTAGATCATTGCAAGGTATTTTGGGACCATTCATTACATCGAGAATCACCTCGTTAGAGGGAAAGACCAAGTCTAAAGGATCTTGAGTGTCAAGATAATCTTGATCCCAAAGAGGCTTGAGAATTCGATCTAAATCCCATGGGGGAGCTAGATTGGGGTTGGATGAAATTTGTTGGACAATGTTGTATGCAACCTCAACTATGTATAAGTCCATGGACATGCCACAATGACCTATCCCTTCCATCAAGGCTGATGGAGAAGGTAAATTCCACAGATTGTTAAAGTAATTCGTTCGAAAATATGGTACTTGAAAAATTGCATCCCTCGACTGATCAGGAATAGTTGATATAATCCTTACATCTATGGAAGGTGGTGAGTAATGAAAGGTTCCCATCAACAACTGAAACAAACAGGAGCCTAATTTGACAGTTCCAGGCTGTGGATTATCAATCATCGGGACCGTGGAAGCCCCCGATGAAGGGTCAAGAAGAGAGAAGGACAACTGGTCGATGGTCACAATCCAACCCTCGTGCAAAAATCACAAGACCCAAAAAATAGTAGAAACCACTGCATGCATCGCATAAGTCCAAATTATTTGTAACAACAGGTTGTAGTTGAGAAGCGCATCGATCACTTCAACTTCGACACATAAAGGTTTACCTCCAAACTTCATAGGGAAGGAAGGAATTATTTTGAGTGGTGCAAACGATCGATCGTCAAAATCCGTAAGCAACATAGGCGATGGAGACAATTGAGGCTAGCCAATGACCTTCCAAAATGCCAGTGACATCATGCAAGTCAAGGCATGTTCTACGTAAAATATTTTGTGGTGTAAGACACTACTATCGGAAAGGAAACGTTGTGAGGAAGACGAGCTTTTAATTCATTTGGATCGAAAATGATCACTCATGGGTTATTAGTCTATGCCACTCCCAAGGCAGAAAACATAGTTTTTCGCTGCAAGGGACAACTCTGGAGGACTTCCATAGAAAATGTTGTGCAAGGGGTATGTTCCAGATCTTCTACAAAGGAGTAGTTTTTGGAGGTCCTCACATTTGAATTATGAGAATCCTTCTTAAATGCACCTTTAAGGATGTGATTCATTGTTTCTCCCACCACCTTCTTGATTTGGAGAGGAGTCGATGGGTTAATGGCTTTCTTTCCCTTCTCAGTTGATTTCGACATTCTGTAGTCTTGGGTCCTAGTTGATAAATGAGCTTCGACATTGATCATGTAAATTTTCATGGCTGGGTTGTTATTGGTAGGCGCGAGGGGTCCCTAACTACCCCCTGCTGTGCTTATGGATGTGGAATCCTAAGCCATATTTTTCCCTTTTGGAAAAGGGTTTGTCAACACAACAGGTTGCTGCTACGCTAATAGCTTCTAGGCTTCTGCAGGTTGAGGGTAAAGGTGAGTCGGGTGGTCCTCCGTGCAGACATTACACGGATATTTTGACTTCTTCTTATTCATTTTCCCCCTACCATTATTATTGGTATCCTTTTTATCCACTTTACCCTTCTTATTTCATTTTTTCTTCTTTCCCTTGGCCTGTTGGTTGGCCTTGGGATTAGTCGACTGCACATTGTGTACATCTGACATCTAGGTAGGGGGAATATCTGAACTCGGAGTCTGGTTGTCCATAGTCTATTATATTGACAATTGTTGCAACTGATTTGACAAAAGGTCCATGGACTTTCTTTTTGTTGAGCCCACAATGCCATCGGCATGGGGACCATACTTTTTCTTGGCATTATCGAGAGTAGACTGTGGCACATCTGGTAATATCTCATAGGGAATGCCAGAATGGGAGTAGATCAGTTCAAGTTGTTGGGCTCTCATAATCACCTCCTCTTCAATAAGACCATCTCCAATTCATTGAAGTAACAATACATCGAGCCATCGATCTCAATATACCACTTCACAACACCCCCTATAAGAGTGCATTGAAAAAGGTGCAACTAGACATATTCATCCTTCAACGAGTTTCATGAGCACCACAAGTGAAAGGTCGTCACATGATCACCTAGATCTTTGCCAGACTTTCCCTCAAATTTTAGAATATCCAAAGGAAACATAGTCAGCATGGGGGGGCAATGAAAATCATGAAAAATGGGTTCATTTAGTAATCTCGACAAGTTTGGTAGATGTAGAGTTGCCAGAAATGGTAGTTATGATTGTGAATTATTTACAGGAAAAGAGGGCCCTGGATTTTGACTGGCACCAGGCTGTCAACAAAATTTGGACTGTTGGACAGGGTTTTGGTAGAAACCATGGCCTTGAAAAACAAAGGGAAACTACATCTATTGATGTGTCATCGGTTGACTCCCGAAATTGGACAAAATAACATGTGCATGGACTGCTCCCTACATTGTGTTCTAAGGACCTTGGAAGGGGATGCCCCCAGTTGATCCAATGGGAATGGGTACAAAGCCTTTCCTAAGATTCCATTGAGTATAGAAAGGGTTACTCCCGATCGACATCCCTTGTGAGGGAATTGAGCCCTACCAAGGATTCCAAAGACCCTGTGTGGAGTAAACTCCAGTCGTCGCTCCCTGTGAAGGAATAGTACCTTACACTGGTTTCTATTGACCAAAGATGGGGTTGCCTCTAGTCGAGAAAGAGACCAAAGAGAAAGAGTTGTTCCCAAATGCACCAAAAAAAGAGAACAACATAGTTCCCACTGACGTTGTATAAGACAACGGTCCTAAATTGCCTCCACCAAACAAGCTATAATTAGAATTCGACCTATTTGGCTGTTGAAAAGCACCACCAAGCGAAGGGGACGAAGGATATATATGGCCCCCTCCATAAGGGATAGCATTAAAAGGGAAAGTAGTTCCCGTGGTTGACCCTTGCAAGGGATATTTTGAGCTCCCTTCTCCCATACCCATGGTATATAAGATAGAATAAATAAGAACTGAGTTTGTATCAAAGTCAGGCATCCCATATGAGAAGGGAGTTCCTGTCGCACTCTGAGTAAATGAAACAATAATCGAAGTCATTAAAGGTATCATACCACTGCTCGAAGTTGTGGGATTTGAGACAACTGTGGTCTTGGCTAATGAAGGTGGGAGAGGAGGTAGGATGTCCCTTGTAGTAGTAGCCGTAATGGGAATATGGGGAATCCCAGATGAAGTAGCAACATTTTCTTCTATTTCCTCTCATAAAACTAGCTGGCGCTAAGAAGATGTCACCTTGAGAGGGACAATCTAAATCAAGATTGGCATCGACAAGTCGGTAATCGAAGGATTGGTTGGCCTGAAACCTTAAGTTTCAAGGTTAGATACGATGGATTCCTCTGGATATGGAAAGTCTCCTCATGGATAAGGATCAAGCACAATTTATTGCGGCCCGTTCGCTTCAAGTGACCCTTCTTGATCAAGTATTCACCTTAACGGTGGCAGAGGTGGCTTCAAACTAACCAATGACAGGCCCTTAAGCCATTTTGATCGGTGGAGCTATTGATATTCCACTTTTTGAAATGATCAAATGACACAGTAAGGATTGAGTAGTGTAGAACACAAAGCACACACAACAAATTTTCCTAAATATAAATCAAGTAGTCGACTAACTAGTGGGAAGGATGGTTACGACAATCGACACTAGAGAAACTAACCGGTGCAAGTGAAAATTGAACATGGAAGCACCCTCTGATTATACTCTGCGAAGTGAAATCTGATTTCCGCCCTAGGTACTAGGGTATACCCGCACAATCACCTATGTAATTCTATAAAATATGGGCAACTAGGTTTCCATCTCGCAGTCAGTTACCAGGTGGGTACAGTCGACAATTGGGTAGATCGTAATGAGCAGGATAACAAGTCTGAAGCCCTCCAAGGGTATCGAAAGAAATTGTTCTGGAATATAAATAAGGATCTCAAATATGTTCAAGATCCACGAAGCTCTTTAGGAAAATGCGAATGGTATTGTTCTTGATAAATACCCCCAATATACAATCCCCACTACGTTTAGTCCAGATTTGTAGGGGTCATCTCTTCTTCCTTTCCTCATGCAACCTCTTGTTTATCCCTTGTGTTATAGAGGGGTCCCAACTAACTCTTATGAAACTGGAATTAAAACACTCCCTATCTCAAACCCACTGTTTGTTTTAAAGTGGCCTTGAAGAGTTTCCTCTTCACACCTAATTCAAGGCCCTAAAACCCTAAACTAGTCAATGAACCCTACAAACAAAATGTCTAATAATATTTAGATTAGGCGTTAATTTTAAGGATTGATTTATGTAAAGGGTACGATAGTGAAACTGATCATGTTATGAAGAGACAAATAAGGAAGATAATTTTAAAGCATTTGAAAGCAAAATATACTTCAAAATTAAAGAAATGGTTCTAAACAACTCTTGGTAAATTCAACTTTTCTAATTGATATTTCAAGATCTTGTAAATGAAGAAATCCTAAAACTTTCTTTTGTTTGACTACAAATTACTTATGTTTCAGGAAATCGAAAAGAAATTTGAAATGAAGACTATTTTTCTTTTTCAAATAACAACCTTGACTACTTTACCAAACTAAATGCAAGAAAATAAATTCTCTTTTTTTTTATATATTTTTCGAATTGCTTTAACAAGAAAAAACTGAAGTAAAAACTTTTATGTTTTTTCAAAGAAAAAAATAGGGACAAAGAGACATCAAAAAAAATATTGATAAAGACCCTAAGCTTGTTGCGAATCACAAGGATTCAACCAAGAAACCAAAAGGTAGATCTAAGACTTGACAGCTTTCTCTAAACCTTTTAGGGAAAACAAAATAATACTAAGGAACAAGTAAATTGAAACTTCAACCCAGGCTATGGCCACAGACAAAGACTCTAACTAATTCAATAAATTCCTAAGAAGTCTGAACTTCTATCGGGAAAGAGAAAAACTCTCTATTTATTAAAAAATACTTTCAAGAAACAAATACAGGAGATGTTGCATCAACATACTACGTATGTACACGAGTTGTCTACTATGCACGATGTGTATGTACATGGGCTGACCCAAAACAGGGCATGAACACCTTTGAGAATTTTCAAAAATAAAAAGACAAGACAGACTTACAAGGCACAAAAGGATGGTATGCACCTTGTAGGTGACCAAAAAACCTAAAAAGACTCAGTAAACTTGAATGAAACTTTAAAGGAAAACAAAAACCAATCAACAACCCAAAAACTTCCCTAAAACCCTAGAGAGATCCCTAGTATGGTCTCCAATTCTACTAGTGGGAAAATCCCCCTATAACTATACCAAGGATTGGGATATAGATAGAGAAAATGACTGTCTAAAATTCAACCTTGTTACACATCAAAATCACTCAACTGGATAAGTGTCGCATATGCCTCTCAATTGTCGTAAGTGTCGCAACTTCCTTACAACTTTCGCAATTGTCACAAGTTGGTTAAAAAGTGTCGCAAATGTTGTTGAATCATACTGCCATGATGATGACACTAAGGAGGCACTTGAAACATCTTATATACTTGGTTTGAAGAAGGATAACTGGTTCATTGGAGTAAAACATCTCTTAACACCTGAAAAGAGCTTCCAATCAAGACTTTTGAGGGTGAACGCTCCCCTAAAACAGCCTTAGGAGCACTGGCGCTCCCCTATAAGGCCTCAGGGAGTGTTATAACGCTTCCTTACCCCTCTGCAAGAGTGATACCCTCTTTTGAAGCACTGGCACTCCTCTTAAGCCTCTCTGGGAGCGTTCTAGTGCTCAGATGCCCCTTTTGAAGGAGTGCTCCCTAATCTGGGTCAGTTGTTAGCTCGATGAGGAGAATAAGGAAAGGATCTTTCGAGATTAGGAGGTAGTTGTACTCAAATTCTTGGTTTCATCAACATATCCTTGATCTAAGGAGGACATTCCCAACTTGTTCTAAACATAACTCAAGAGGTTAATCTCCTCTCAACCTATATAAGCAAGCTCAATGATGGTGGAAAGGGGGGAGAATTGCTAGCATGAAACCTATGATCTCATAGGAAATACACAGTCAGCCAAAGGAGAAGTGATCAGTGAAGCTGTTGTCAGCTAGGTTGTGGATCTTTCGAGCAAGGGTTAGACAAAGGGGACTTGACGAAGCTGTCGCATTCGCATCTACGATTGTAAGAACTGTTGTCGTTATTCTCATTAGTATGACACGCTTGGCCTATTTCTTTCTAGTTTGTGTCTGATGTTACATCAACTTATCATTAATTGATAGATCTATTTTCAAGCTAATATCAATAGAGTAGCAAGTGGTCGTATCTTGTTTGCCTGCAGAACTCAGTGAGGAGCAAAGGATTGGAGTGCAACTCGGAGCGCGCAGGGACAAACGTCGATTAAGAGGTACTTTTGTTATCTTTCCTTCTCATGTATTACTTTAGACAGATTTGAAAGGAAGTCAGTGTCCACGTTAATCATTTTTCTATCTAGGGTTAAGGTCAAGCCTTAGAGGCGATCTACCTATCCGCAGGGAGATTTTCCTACAACAGAAACTGGCGACTCCACTGGGGAGATAGCCTCAAATCGAAACCTCTTTTTTGGATTTTTCTCCTCATTGACCTTATTTTGTCCCTTGATCGTTTCAGACCTGGTTCACTACTCTTTTGATTGGTTTCATGAGATGATTGGCTCCCTACCTTATCACACTCAACATACTTGTCAAGTTTGAATCTCTAATTTTTAAATTTTTTGACATTTATGGGGATTTTAGACCCTGGTGCTCCTGTCCTAGTGTTAACAAAGCACCAACACTCCTGAAGGCTTTGCACAGAGCGCTATAATGCTCCTTACCCTTGGCAACAGAGCACCAGCTTCTTTTTGGCCCAAAAACCCTCCAGAACTGCCTTTTTCAGGGTTTGCCTCTGTGTCTCTTTTGCTGAGTGATCTTGTGAGTCAATTTTTCTTCCCTTTCAGCCTTGACATATGTCTTTTTGAAGAATAAATACCTTGTTGATTGGATCTTGTAGTATTCTTCGCCATTTTCATTGAGTTTTTTCCCTGTTGAGTGAAATTTGAAACCCATGCATTGTTTTTCTCTTCTCATCAGCTGAGTAAAAACCCTGGTGAAGGTCATCAAAGGCCTACAGACCTATTTATCTTGATTTAAGTCAAGGTCATTGTTATTCAACTTTTTCTTTTTGGGTGTGAATTTTTTTTTTCTCTTTGATTGTTTATTTTCTTTCGCTTTTCATTTTGATTGCAACAGAAGGGTGCATTGTTTGTATGACCTTAGCTTGTGGTAGTTTGATTTTCACGCATACAAAGACGATTAGCAAGACAAGCATTGCGATTGATTGATCTTTAATTCATATACAAACAATGAAAAAGACATCTTTATGATTGATTGTGCACATTAGAAGGCATTTAAAAGTTTTTGCATTACATCAGGATTTGATTGAGGAAAAGAAATGTTTGAGGATACTCCATATTTTGTGCTTGTTAAGTGAAAAGAACTCTCTCTCTCCCTTATATAGACATTCATCGAAAGAAAATGAGTGCTTATCATATTCGATGCATTCTTTGGGTCTGAGTCACAATTCCATTTGTTTCACTTCTATGCACCCCTTTTGCGTAAAGAACAGCCATAAAAATCAACACTAATTAAAAATTATCTAGAACTTTTTCTTCACTAGGATCCTCCACCAACAATAGAATAGGTGTAGTACTTTGGATTAGGCTGTGAGCATAACTCTCCAAAGTTTCCAAAACAAACATTATCATCCTGAGTTAGGGAGAGTCAAATCCAGTTATCGTATAAGTCTACCTAGGATCCCCCTCTCACACAGGGGTTATGCACGAGATCGCATTCGGGTAAGCTATGGGGACTAACCCTCCGTGGTTTAACTGATTGTGGTGGTTGGATAGTATTATGGGGGTCACTTTGAGGTAAATCCACAATTACTGCATGGAAGCCTTCTAGTTGATTTTGGGCTTGATACCCTGCCTGTACGTTCTGATTGGACTGTCGACTATTCCCACCCAGGGGCTGACTGCGAATTGGTAACCTTAGTGGCCATAATATTTAGGGTCTTACACAAGGTGACGATGACGGGAAGTCTCACTGTACCTGGAACAGACATTGGTCAAACTCACTCGGGCTCCTTGGAGGGTAAATCCACAATTACTGTGTAGAAGCTTGCACCAAGGCATAAGTCTGTTAAGCAGGTCGCCATTGTAACTATTCCACCCTACCACCACCCCTTCTAGACTTGATCACGTGATGTTGGATTTCATCACCAACTAGTACGATCATCAAAAGAAGGTCCTGTTTGCTTGGTTGTGATTCTTAAATTTGTTAGCGTGTGCTGTTTTGTTTTGCTAGTTGGCCATAGATTTCTTTTGCCGACTCTTTTCTCCCAACATCGACCATCCACGTCGTTCGCGGAGGCTACTGGGACTTCCTCTAGAAAATATGGAAGGAAACACCCCTTTACCTCCTCATTCTATGGAGGAATCTCCTCAACAGAGCGAGGTTCATAACACTACAATTTCCCAGGAAGAAGTTCCCATCCCTTTGGAGAATTTTCGAATTGTCTCGGAATCTCCGAAAGCTTATCGCATTCTGGAGGGATACGAACGACAAATCCTCCACTTAAATTCAGCTGGAGAATTTGTTTTCATCAATCCTTCTGACATTTCGGACGGGTCTCCTCAAAACCCTCTAGTCAGTGACCCTTTTTGGACTGCGGACGTTGTTCGGAGTCCACCACGCTTGGTGCGAGATCTTTATGGAACAGGAGAAGGTGCTGACGCATCTTTTTCCTACACTGTACCCCCAAATCACTTCACCGATACTACCACTTTTACAGCCACACCAACCGTTGGTCCGAACATACCGTTCGTTGGCCCAAGGCCTACTATTCCCCTCCAGACGGCCCATTCGACAATGGCCCCACACATTCCGACTATCCTTACCGGTAATGTGGTAGTTAATCAAGCCCCGATTGGCACACCTGTAACATCAAGACCTAATATCCATTTTGGATTTAGGGCACTGAATGCATCCGCTACCACCACTGCCCAAACCACTACTCAAATTGTCTCGGGAAGTTCCATACCTATCCAACAACCTGGAGGGACTGGCCTTGGCGGTCCTAACCCGATCGGCAACATTGATCAGTCATTGGCATCTAGCTTTCAGATCCCGGGAACTCTACCTCAAACTGGGGAGAATCCCCCCTCGGGAGGACAAATTCCATTCGGAGGGAACCCTAATGCTGGGGGGCATCCTCTCACCGGAGGACAAATTCCATTCGGGGGGCAACCTCAAGTCAGAGTCCACCATCAACCACAAGGAAAAAATGTGTCCGTCGCACCCAATCCGTGGAGCATCCCTTTTCAAGGAAATCTGCATGCCTCCACAGGACAAAATGTGCCTACCGCACCTAATCCATGGAACGTTCCTTTTTCATGGAACCCACAATTATCGGTAGGACAAAATTCTCAGGCTCCGCAACAACCTCCTTATGGACAAATGCCCAACCCAACCCATACCCCTCAAAACCCATCCGGTTATCCTCTTCTCACCCATGCTTCTCAAAAGACTTCAAATCCTGCGTACCTTGGTCAAAACCAACCTCATATGAGAGGGCCCACTAGTTATAATTATCCACATAACCCAGTAATGGGCCCCTCTAGTGTACCCCTGCCACACCAACATTACCCACAGGTTAACCGACAACTACCTTTTCTGGCTACCCTGGATCTTCCAGACTTGTCTCGGTTAACGAATGATCCCATTTATCATTCTTCGGTTTGGCAAGCTATTCCAGCAAAACTTCCTTCTGATATCCCAAAATTCGACGGAAAGTCCAGAGAAGACCCAAAAAACCACGTGATGACTTTCCATTTGTGGTGTTCATCTAACTCCCTCATGGACGACTCTATTCATTTGCGTCTTTTCCAACGAACACTTACGGGTTCAACAACAAAATGGTATATTGAATTACCACGCACATCTTTTCACGATTTCAACTCCCTCGCCATGTCCTTCCTCACACACTTCCAACTTCCCATTCGATACGAGACGGGCACTGAACTATTAACCTCCCTTCGTCAGAAAACTTCCATACATATCTCCAATCATATCCATGAATGGAGACGGCGACAAAGGCTAATCAAAGCGGTCATCCCTGACCAATTATTAGCGGAATGGTTCACGAAATCATTATTACCCCAAATCGCTCGTGATGTTGCCATGGGTGGTGTGATCACCGATGAAGAAGCCATCGCCCGAGCTCAGTACTTAGACTTAGTCTATTCACAATCCAGTACTCTATATGAGTTGATATCGAACGCTACCCGTGCCACTAACGATCCATCCAAACCATCGACTACTTCACATGCGAATGGAGTTATTGGCTCCGTCAAAACTCAATCTACCACCCAGTCCACTAGAATGATTCAGTGGCCCACTTCGATGGCTGCTCCCAGTTTGACTGCACCCTCTTCTACCCCCCCTCAAACTCAAGTCTCTAATGTGAATGTGGTCCAATCAACCCCTTCACAACAACCTCGGGGCAAGAAGAAAGAGTGAAACAAAAAAAAGAAGAACAATAACAACGAACAACCCAAAACCCAAATGCAAACCCCTACTACCAGAAAACAACCACAGCGCAAACCAAAATTCCCATGTCTCATTTGTGGTGACGACCACTACACTCGATATTTCCCACACTGTGATGAAGTGGCTAAACTTTTCAAGGGAAATTCACAACCCGCCATGCTTACTCAGCCTTTTCTGCAACAACAATCTTTGGTTGCACAAACCCCCACTCCGGGGGGCAGTTCCAACCAACCCCCTGATGACGCCTCGACAAGCGCCCACATTTACATGTTTAATGGGGTTAAACTAACCACTCGTCTGCGACATACGACACGCCAGTTAAACCCAACAAATTGAAGACTGTTAATGGCTCTTTGCCAGATCCTTTACCATCTGCTGTTAATCCTCCATCCATTAGCCCTCCATCTGGGCCACTTCAGATTGAGAAACCTTCTTTTGACTCCATCTTACGCCCTCCTAAGAGCACCATTTGTAAATCCACTTTCAATCCTAATTCACGGGCTGCCCAAAATTACAATATTGTAGAAGATTTGGCCCAAGCCCCGTGTGTCATGTCCGCATTGGAAGTTTTACAACACTGTCCTAACCAACGTAGGATGCTCTTAGCTGCTATTGGCACTTTTGATCCCAAGTCATCAAACTACATCATGTTTAATTTGGATGATCATCAACCACGACTCTCCCACCAACTAGCTTTCCAAATCGATGTTATTGTTCACAATCAACAAATCCACCAAACTATCCTAGATGAGGGAGCCTCTACCTATGTCATGTCTCTAGCCTGTTGGAAAGGCCTAAAATCATCAGCCCTTAACAAATCCCCTACGATGTTATGCGCTTTTGATGGATGAGGTTTCCGTCCTCATGGATTACTGCAATCCCTCGTCGTTCAATTGGGTGGTAAAACTGTTACTGTTGATGTCGAAGTGGTCTATGCTCCCCTCGATTACAACTTATTACTTGGAAGAATTTGGTTCTACGCTATGAATGTCGTCGCCTCATCAGTGTTTTGATGCGTACAATTCCCCCATCAAGGCAAAATTGTCACCTTCGATCAACTTGACTTCTGTACACCCGATGCTTGCATCCCTGCCACCAACAACATTCATTTTTTGGGAGACCACCCAATTACGTATGAAAGCATTGGTGTTGGCTTATTGAAAGATTCTAGCCTTATGGGTACTTTCCCTACACCACTTCCACTTACTGCACACCACATTGCTGCCGTCAACATGATCTCGACTATGCCTTATCAATCCTTGGAATCATCTGATCCTTGGATTGTACCTAGTCCTTTGGAATTCGATGTGCTCAATGACACCATGCCACTCAGCCCAGTCGAGGCCGCATACGTAGCTATTCAATCTGCCTCTCCCTCTCCCAACAATTCACATTCATTGGCACCTGATGCTTACTCGATGCCCTCGTGGTTGGATTCCCTATCATCCGTCGTTGATTACATTTCCCACATTTTTCCTTCGAACGAATCTATTATGGAAATGCTTAGCATTGACGATTTGCCCTGGGATGACAACCACCATCGATCCTCTTTTCTTTCGACTTTGGAAGAAGTGCAATACATACGATCTATCTTCCCCCCCGAGTTTACCGATGCTCCACAATCCCCTATTCTCACACAAGATACTTTCTCTGAGGGGAACATGGGTAACATCTCTACTACAATCACAATTGACATTTCAGTCAAAGAAGGTGTCGTGTAAAACATAAATCTTGGTGCTAATTGCACGCCCGACGAAGTGGTTTCTTACACCACTTTGTTCAAGGAATTCCACGATGTCTTCGCATGGAGCTACGAGGAAATACCAGGGATTGACCCTTCAATCATCATACATGAAATCAAGACTTACCCTGACGCAAAACTGGTTCGACAGAAACTCCGCCCGGTTCACCCCAAGAAACTGGCAGCTATAAAGGCAGAAGTTGAAAAACTTCTAAAATCTGGCTTCATCTACCCCGTCCCTTTGACGGAATGGGTCTCTAACCTTGTTCCGGTTGCCAAGAAACAAGGGACCATCTGTGTTTTCATATATTATCGTGATCTCAACAAAGCTTGTCCCAAGGACAACTACCCTACGCCTTTTATCAATCAAATCATTGATAACTGCGCAGGAAGCGTAATCTTCTCTTTCATAGATGGTTTTTCTGGATAAAACCAAATTGAAATCTTACCTGCTGATCAACATAAGACAAACTTCATCTTCCCTTGGGGAACTTTCACCTACTGAAAGCTACCTTTTGGCCTTAAAAATGCTGGTGCTACTTTCCAGCGAGCCATGTCGTATGCTTTCCATGACATCAAACATATCGCGGAACCTTACCTCGATGATTTACCCACCCATTCATCCAACTGACCTGATCACATTGGTCACTTGCGGGCAATTTTTCTTCGATGTCGTTTCTATCGTATTCATCTGAAACCACATAAATGCATTTTCGCTGTCGAATCTGGCTGACTCCTCAGTTTCATCGTCTCCAAAGATGGGATCAGGGTGGATCCCTTAAATATCAAGGCCATCCTAGCCTTACCCCCACCTACCAACTTAACCCAACTCCAAACTTTGCAAGGCAAAGAAAACTTTCTTCGTCGTTTCATCTGCAATTATGCCGAGATCACTAAAGGATTTATGCAGTTACTGCAAAAGAACGTCCCTTTCATCTGGGATTCCACTGCCCAATGATCATTCGAAACTCTCAAGCACGCTTTGACCCACGCTCCTTTGTTACATACTCTCGAATATACAAAGGATTATATCCTTTACTTGGCCGCTTCTACTTCCACCATTGCGATGGTGCTAGTTCAAGAGGACTCTAATGGCAAAGAACACGTGATTTATTATCTGAGAAAGAGTCTATCCGGACCCGGACTCAAATATTTGCATGTTGAGAAACTGGCTATGGAAGCCGTCATTGCTGTCCAAAGATTCTGCCACTATATTTTGTTACGCACCACCACGGTAATCGCAGACTCCAACCCCATGTACCACGTCTTAATGCATCAAGTACTTGGGGTAAACTATTCGAAATGGATCGTTATTCTTCAAGAATTCGATCTCTAGTTTACAAAGGCTAAAGCCAAAAAATCCCTGGTGTTTTCCGAGCTCATCTGTGCTCTCCCTCATGCCGATGAAAACATTGAACCTAGAGATTCTCTCCCCGATGAATCTCTCTTCCTCATCAGCACTTATGACCCTTGGTACGGAGACATTCTCCTCTACCTTCAAACTCAACGTTTTCATCCCAACATCTCTCACGAAGAACGTCGACGCATCCGTCACCACTCTCGTTGTTATCTCATCCTCGACGACACTTTGTATCGTCGTGGCATTGACACCATCCTTCGGCGATGTCTAATTCATGAAGAGGATGAATGCGTTTTGAACGATTCCCACCTTGGCGCCTGTGGCGGTCACCTTTCTGGGATGGCCACAGCCCAAAAAATCCTACATGCCAGCTACTTTTGGCCCTTGATTTTCAAAGATTGCATCGAGGCCATCAAAAAATGCCCACCCTACCAAATCTTCAATAAGAAGGCATGCACCCACCCTACTGCGTTGCACCCCATTATTTCCATCGACCCCTTTTCCAAATGGGGTATCGATTTCATGCAGTGTGAGCCTACCTCAGCCGGGGGGCACGGTTACATCATCGTCGCCATTAACTACTTCACAAAATGGGCTGAGGCTATGCCTACCTTCCCGAACGATGGCCATACTGCAGCTGTATTCCTCTTCAATCACATCATTACTCATTTCAGCGTACCACATGCCATTGTCACTGACCATGGTGCACACTTCAAAAACCATATGATCAGCGAATTACATGTCAAATTGGGTTTTCACCATGAAAACTCATCCCCTTACTACCCTCAAGTGAATGGGCAAGTTGAGGCTATCAAAAATGTCCTAAAAACCATGATCCAATGCATGGTAGGGGAAAACAAGACATCGTGGCATTTACAATTGTTTTTCTCTCTCTGGGCCTATCGCACTTCTGTGAAAACCTCAACTGGTTTCACTCCTTTCCAGTTGATCTATGGCATTGAAGCCATACTACCAATCGAGTGTGAAATTCCATCACTCAAATTGAAAGTAGAACTCCTGCCCCATACTTCTGTGGAAGAAGAACAATTCTTGTATCTATCCAAGCTAGATGAAACATGCCGTGATGTTGCTCTCGTTAATGAGGCACATCAGAAATGAATTAAGAGTCAATATGACAAATCCGTCCAACCTCGAGCCTTTGTAGAAGGAGACTTAGTCCTTGTTTATGACCAAGCACATGATAAATTGGGAACAAGAAAGTTAGAACCTATGTGGCACGGTCCTTACATCGTGAAGCGTGTTCTACACAGAGGCGCTTATGAACTAGTAGATCGTGATGGAATTTCCCTGGGAGAGCCCCAAAACGGGCTTTACCTTAAAATGTACTATGCCTAGATCACCTAGCATCTATACTTTGTACATTATTGTATTTTAGTTTGGTGTGCCTTTTTCTCTCGCGTGCTCGAGTCTTTACCATTGCCACTCATGACTGTGCCTGTGTTTTCATGCGTAGATGACGTCTGCCTTTCCTATCTTTTTTGGGTTCGTGGATGGCACCAGCCGACATACCTGGAACATTGCCTCGATAGCATGGGTTATTTATCAGTTTGACGAGGTGGTGAGTTCAGGAGGCATCTGTTTAGGACCAGCAACCAACAATATGGCAGAATACCACGCTGTCATCGAACTGTTGACCCAAGCCTCCTCCCTAGGTATCTCTCATATCATTATTTAATTAGACTCCCAACTCATGGTTTATCAACTCAACCGCATCTACGCTATCCGTAGTCCTATCCTGCTACCTCTACACTTGCAAGTTCGCCGTCTTGAACGAATGTTCGATTACATTGAATATAGACATATTCTGAGAGAACTTAATAGTGTTTCAGATTCATTAGCTAATTATATCATGGATCGGTATTTAGCCCACAGATAATATTCAAGGAAAGAAAAAACTGTACATTACATGTAAATTAAAACA
>JZKD02S1288058.1:585146-606207 GCA_000966675.3 Picea glauca | reverse complement strand
TATATATATATATATATATATATATATATATATATATATATATATATATATATATATATATATATGGCGTGACTGAAATGTTTTCTTTACATAAAAAAGTGTGTAAAAAAGAAAAATATTGGGCCTTTCCACCCATACAACATCGCCTGACAAGGCATACAAAAATATGATCACCGGAGAGATTCTAATCTCCCTGCACTACGTTATGCTGTGAGTAACACACTACTGCACGCACTACGTGCCTCAATAGAGAATTAACATTCTCCGGTACTCCTACAGTGTGTCGCTGCAGATGAAAAGGCACATCCCCCCTCCGCAGAGGAGGGATTCCCATCGTAAGGCCTTGGAGGTTCCTTTCGACCTCCTGGAGACCCATCATTGGTACCACTAGATCTGATGCAACTGGGGTGCCTCCACGACGCCCTGGTACTGGTATATCAACTGGGTGCACTGCTCCCTTGTCTGCATGTTGGAAACAAAACATCTGTTAAAACTCTTTTACATACCCAAAAAATACATATATATCAAAAACTTAAAAAAAAAAAACTAGACGAGGTATGGCTTAATCTCTTACCTGACCCATCCCAGTCTTCCCCCACAGGCAAAATCAATTCTATACTCCCACGGAAGTCTACATCGGCGTAAGGGAAGTCCTCTATCCAAAGGAACTATCATCTCAACTAGGCAAAGAAATCACCAATGAAGTGGAACTCTGACTCCGAAACTAGTCTTGGAGACAGACTAGTCCACCTCTCCATCCGAGGTTCGTCCATTGGGCGTACTGCTAATGCTATCTGAGGCTGCATCTGTGGGATGCGCTCTAGGAAGAACGAGACTAAGAAAGAGCCATAACCGAACTACTTCTGACCAGTCCTGGACCGTGAGATTTGTTCCTTCAAATTTCGAAGGAATGCTGCACTCCAATTAAACAGTGTTGGCTCTAAACATTGAACACCATAGGCCACCTGTGATCTCGATGCCAAATGAGCACTAGTGCTACCAGTCATGCTTGTGATAGAAAATAATATAGATCAAATAGGCAGATCTCATATATCCTTGATAGGGATCCTGCCCCCTACCAACCTTGCTCCCGGAACGTAGTAGCGTGCCAGATACATGTCCACCTGCTCAGGTAATGCCCTCTACCCAGTGAAAGCTATGGGGAACCCTCTTTTCGAGAGGCCGGTCAAAAAGTACACATCTTCCAACTCAATGGTTAGGATTTGTGTACCAATACAGAATCCCTGTTCCGCAACGTCCCAAAGGCCAATCATGTGCTCAAGCAGTAGAATCTCTCTTTTCATTTTTTGCAATTTGAAAAACTTGAGAAAACCACAGGCTCGCAAAGCGGCCCGCGTACAAGGACTCTGTAGAGTGTCTAAATCATCCATCTCGTGTTCCCTCTCTTTCCATTCAATCATGATTGCCGAGGTTGCCTACAAAACAAAAAATCAAGAATTTCATCATTCCTCACGTTTTTGTAATTTCGGCGATTTTCAAAAGCATTTTAAAACATAAAATCAAATCCCCATGTCATCTAAAAGGAACCAATCACTCTTTTTGACCACCATGCCCTTTAATATTTGCCAGATAATGGTTAGAACATGCTAAAAATGAAAAACGACTTGAGGGGGTGCGTGGGCCATTGAGGGGAATTTTCATGAGTTTCTTTTGCTAAAATGATCGGTCCAATTGATTGTAAGGGTGTAGACATCCTAACAACCCTTCTATAACACATTTTTGTAAAAGAATTACCTCATTTTATTGATTTCTAAAAAGAGGTCGATTTGGTTCAAAGAGAGGCGACCTAGGGCTTTGTGTTTTAAATAAATGATGCATTGAAACTCAATTTAAAGACATGCAATTGAAAGAGTAAAGGATGAACACCTACCTGGTTCAAACAGTGTGTGAAATGATCAATCATAGCTCCGATAGCGAGAAAAACAAGATTTACTCCAATTGAGATTCTCCAACACTCCAAAAATCCTTGCAAATGAAATGGTAAATAAATTTCCAAATCAATTGTTATTTATAGAATTTCATTTTTTATAAGGTATGGTTGTTTTTTTGGGTTTCTCTGATGGTTTAAATGGCTTCACTAAACTCTGGTTTATAGTTTCTGGCATCGCAGGTTTCTTGGCAGTTCTAATGAATCATTCACCTTGTCACATTTATGAGCATAGTCTTAGTTCGTTCTCGAGTTCGACAATATGAGAATGTAACCGGGTAAAATTTTATCTCTTTTTCGGACCCGTACAGATACGATCACACAAAAAAGGAACTCCCCTGGAGTCTCCTTTAAACCCTTTTCAGACTCTCTAAATATGAAAAGATTGTCTAGTGATCTTGCTTTCTTTCACACTCGTTAAAAGGTCAGAAAGGGCATCTTTCGAGCAATAGTTTAACCCTTTTTCGGTCTCATTGGACTACTGTACGAAAAAGGCACTGAGAGATTTCTCTTTTAAGTGTTTTTCCAAACTCTATAATCCCAAAAAACCTTTGAGTTTTCTATCTTTGGACTCGTTAAAACATACATCGACAGACCCATATGGGACAGAACCCTTACTTCTTCCAGTTCGTTAAACAAAGGAAGAGGAACTTACCGAAGGTGAGTTATATCGAGCATGTGTTATCCTCCTCGAGATCATTAAATAAAAAAGAGGTACTCATCTATCTGGATGGGGGAAAATTGAAAGGAGAAAGCCAAGCAGTCTCTTGAGAACATCATCTAGCACTTCTTAGAGTCACCCTTGAACACGTCACTTTTTCACTTTGCATATATCATAATCCGCTGAACCTCTGCATTGAGCCAATCCTCCGAGTTCCTTTCACTCCTTTGGGTCACCCGACGCAAGTCACACTATCCATTGCATAGTTTTGGTCCATGTCATGTTTTTCTATTGTGCCTCAGTGTTGAAGGGAAGTATCCGCCTCGAGAGTCAACCATCCCAAATATCTTGTCTCAAAACCCGTGTCAGTCCATGTTCTTTTGATCTAACAATTACATCTTTACATGCGTTTCGCATTGTTGATGGGGGATACATCAAGGCCCTCCCTCGATGAGTCTATTCATGTCGACTTCAACACATTATCCGGGAATTAGACTTAGAAACTAATTAGTACTTTGGGACCTGCATGCCTCAATGGTAGGCCTCCTCACATTCGACAGTGGGTTTACATCATTGACCTCTGATCGAATGATTCCATGAATGTTTGACCTCAGCTCATCTATTCACGTTCGATGGAATGTACTAAGGTACCTTGGGAATCATTGACATTAATGGTGATCTCCCTCGCACTTGTTGACGGTTTACCTCATTTATCGGTAATCAAGTGGTTTCTTCCATGTTCGATGTCAAGACATCTATTCACGTGGTTAGAATCGTATCACACTGGGATTGGTAAGAAGACCCTGGGTTGGGCCATCACTTTGATATATGCTTTTCCCAAGTTGTGAAGGAGATTTTATTGGACAAAGAACACATACACTGTTACATAGATCCACTTTGTATTGGTCGTGGCTATGTCTTGTCATCTCGTAGATCCACTGTGTATTTTTCGTGGCTACAATCAGTCTGAGTCATCAAAGTATAGATCCACATTGTATCTTTGGTGGCTATACCCTTTTATCAATACAATTATGGATCCGCAGTGTATATTATGGTGTCCATAACTCAAATCTTGATCATCCAAGCATAGGTATGCCTGCCTTGGGTCTTGAAATATGTCATGATATTTGTTGGATGTTTGTGTGCAACTTCCGTCAGGTTCCCCGAGTCTATACCCTTTCTTGAACATATACAAAGCATTTCAGTCATCATTTTGCATCTTCTGACTTCATACTTTGGGTGGCATTCTGTTACACATCAAAATCACTCAACTGGATAAGTGTCGCATATGCATCTCAATTGTCGTAAGTGTCACAACTTCCTTACAACTTTCGCAATTGTCGCAAGTTGGTTAAAAAGTGTCACAAATGTTGTTGAATCATATTGCCATGATGACGACACTAAGGAGACACTTGAAAAATCTTATATACTTGGTTTGAAGAAGGAGAGCTGGTTCACTGGAGTAAACCATCTCTTAACACCTGAAAAGAGCTTCCAATCAAGAGTTTTGAGGGTGAACGCTCCCCTAAAATAGCCTTAGGAGCGCTGGTGCTCCCCTATAAGGCCTCAGGGAGTGTTATAACGCTTCCTTACCCCTCTGCAGGAGTGCTGCCCTCTTTTGAAGCACTGGTGCTCCCCTTAAGCCTCTCTGGGAGTGTTCTAGCGCTCTGATGCCCCTTTTGAAGGAGCACTCCCTAATCTGGTCAGTTGTTAGCCCGGTCAGGAGAATAAGGAAAGGATGTTTCAAGATTAGGAGGTAGTTGTACTCGAATTCTTGGTTTCATCAACAGATCCCTGATCTAAGGAGGAGCTTCCCAACTTGTTCTAAACATAACTCAAGAGGTTAAGCTCCTCTCAACCTATATAAGCAAGCTCTATGATGGTGGAAAGGGGGGAGAATTGCTAGCATGAAACCTATGATCTCATAGGAAATACATAGTCATCCAAAGGAGAAGTGATCAGTGAAGCTACTGTTAGCCAGGTTGTGGATCTTTTGAGAAAGGGTTAGATGAAGGGGACTTGACGAAGCTGTCACATTCGCATCTACGATTGTAAGCACTGTTGTAGTTATTCTCATTAATATGACACGCTTGGCTTGTTTCTTTCTAGTTTGTGTCTGATGTTACATGAACTTATCATTAATTGATAGATCTATTTTCAAGCTAATATCAATAGAGTAGGAAGTGGTCGTATCTTGTTTTCCTGCAGAACTCAGCGAGGAGCAAAGGATTGGAGCGCAACTTGGAGCGTGTAGGGACAAACATCGATTAAGAGGTACTTCTGTTATCTTTCCTTCTCATGTATTAGTTTAGATAGATTTGAAAGGAAGTCAGTGTCCACGTTAAGCATTTTTCTGTCTAGGGTTAAGTTCAAGCCTTAGAGGTGATCTACCTGTCCACAGGGAGATTTTCCTACAACAAACCTAGTTTCCACACTACCAAAAACATACCAAAAAAAATGAGAAGAAAGAAGTATAAGAGAAGATCGATAATTGTACCTTTTATCCAACATCTAGTGATGATATCCTCAAGCTCTGTAGCTCCAAATACTGCAAGTCTCCTCCCAATGCTGACCTCCATCCAAGACTAGGAAAGCAAGGATACAAACATGATATTTATATTCATAGATTAGGGTTAGATATTAAATTGTATGTATAAATCGAAGAAAATATACAAAACAATATCATTTGGGACAGGGAAAAGAGATTATTTTATTCATCAACAAAAGACTGAAGCTTGCAATCCTTGTCGGCCATCGTTCCATGAACCTAGTCCAAGCTCCTCTTTACAATGTCCAAGTTCACCTTAAATAAGCCTCTTCTCACAATATACTAATCACATCATGGAAAGGGAATGGATTGTGTTAGTCTCTAATTTTGTCTTGGTTTAGTGAGAAAACCTTATTATAAACCCTTCTTACCTACACTTCAATTTCTGTTTCCAGTTGATTTTGTTCTTTGTTTTTAGTGTATTATGGTTTGCATTTAATTTTTTGAATAGTTTATTCAAGTTTGAAATTGAAAGACATAGTTTTTAAATGAGGTGTCACCTTATATGCCTGTTTGAACTTCATAAATTCAAATTTTTCTAAGTCATTAATAGCGCTACGGGAATAAGGCTATTCCCGTAGTGCCAAAATAATCATGCCTTGATATGCACCTGCCATACATATTTCATTATGATGACACAAATCGTGGATTGAGAGTTCACATGCATCCACAAAATCCTAGAAGCATTTACCGATTCAAACTGTTTCATAACCCGATTGTTGTGTACCCACACAGAACTCATTTTAAATCACCCAATTCTCAATGATCGTTATATTATACCCATTTGATTTTGATGAATTTAGGCACAGGTGTTCTCTCAAAGGAACAAAATACACTAACATATTGCAGGTGGAAAATTTGAAACCCGAGGGTGCTAGTTACATAATTTTGTTTTGATGGCGCCAAAGAGGAGCGGACAAGTAGTCTAAATTGGAATAGGAGAGTACCTCGTAGATGGATTCAAACCAAATGACACACTTCTCTGATCACAGGAGTAAGGCATTACACCTAATGATATGTAGGTGGCAATGTGGTTGAACATATTAGGCCTTTACCCTGGTATCTAGCAAAGCTTGCTTGGCACTTGAATTTCTCTCACATGCAACTAAGGAAAAACAAAATTCTTGAAAGGATTTATGAATTCTTAAAGAAAGAAAATGATATTGGGTACATAAATTGACAGGAGGCTTTGAGCATGGTGCCACCCCTTTTCTTGGATGTACAGTCACACCACTATATTCTTGATATATGTACAACAACTGGGTCAAAAACATTTCAACTTCTAGAGATGATTCACAAATCAGCTAAGCTTGTGTTTCGACCCAAGGGAATGGTCAAAGAAAATGATGTTGATGTTTAATGGTGTAATATTCTCATTCATTAGACAAAGAGGATGTGCAGTGCTAACTTGTTGGTAACCAATCATGAAGCACAAAACTTTCCAAGTTGTCGTTGCAAAAATAATGGCATGCTGACACAAACAACAAATGAGACAGAGGATAAAGGTAGCGGAAGACTTGAGATGAATGAAGACACCCATGCATAAAGTATAACATAGTTTATTTTTGATCGCATATTATGTGATATACCTTGCATTGGGGGATCAATAGAGCTTGTATATGTGTCTGTTGAGTTTCCTGAGTTGAAACGTTGCCCCGGCCTCAAGAGTTGGAAGGTTCATGATAAAGGCAAGTAGCTTACATCTCACAAACAGGTTGAAAAACACCGGAATACTACAATAGTGCCTAGTATGTTTCATTGTGGTAAACTTGGAAGGATAACAATATGTCTGATGCTACAAAAGATTGCAAGAAAGCAGAGATTGAAATGGAACCAAAAGTAACTAATGGTTTAGATTAAAACATGGAAGAAAAATTTGTCAACAATGATATGCCTTGTGAAGGCTCAAAGGCTCGTGGCTACATAGGGAAACATAGAAATTATGGAAACACTATTTCATAATTGGAATAAGTACCATTAGATGTAAAGAATCTTTAAAAGAAGAACCAGAAAAGCTATAGGAAATTATCTATTATTTTTACCTGTTTTAGTCTTTTTCTTCAAGAGGGGTTGCAGGACACCTGGAAATGAATTTGTTGAAACCAAAAGAGGTTTTTGTTGGGAACATTCCCCTTCACAAAAACCTCTCTCAGTTGTTTCACATATATCACCATTTAAGATATTCAAATTGTTCTTTGAGGGCTAATTTTCTGATAAGCTACAGGAAATACTCTGTTATTTTTACCTATTTTAGTCTTTATCTTCAAAATATGTTATAGAAAATATGGAGAGGAATTTGAAGAAACCAAAAGAGGTTTTTGTTGGGAATATTCCCCTTCAAAAAAACCTCTCTTATTTTTTACACATCTATCACCATTTATGATATTCGAATTGATCTTTGAGGAAGCTACAGGAAATACTCTGTTGTTTTTTCCTGTTTTAGTCTTCTTCTTCAGTAGAGGTTGCAGAACATATGGAGATGAATTTGATGAAAAAAAAAGATTTTTTTGTAGGGAACATGCCCCTTCACAAAAACCTCTCTCCTTTTTTACACAACTATCACCATTTAAGAGATTCGAATTGATTGTTGGACCCTATTTTTCAGGAATTTACCAGATTTGTTTTCCTGAAAAATCTCATGGACAACAAATGACAAGCCACCTCATCAATTCAAATTGGAGATCAGATTGGATATTCTCCTTGTTTATTTGAAACAAAAAAATAAACATAGATGAGGAGGTTTTCGGATCCATTTCTTTCGGATCTTAATTATTATGTATTGTTTCTATAAAAACTCTGTAGAATGAGAGGAATGGGGGGGGGGATTTGGAGATCCAAGGGGCCTTTTTGTGAAGCTCATTGTAAAGGGAATTTATGTTCAATTTGAAACTTAATAGAAAAGACATATGGATGGTTAGACCTTCTTTTTCTACTCTGTTATTTCCTTCTTCATGCTTGAATTCATTATTCAAATTGCAATGTTTTTTATTCTTGACTGTTAATTTATACAGTGAAAATTTTACTGTAGAGATAATTTTTCAAGTTTTGATATCAAGTGGATAGTCTTGTTTCTTTATTATATTATGAGACAAGAATTCTTGTGAATTTGAAAAATTGAAGGCTTTACCTTCCTTTTTCTTAATTGGTTTAATCCATCTTTGTGTCTACCTTTTATTCAGTCAATGGGATATTTTATGTTCTTATTCTGATTTTCATGTTATGTTGTTGCCTTGAAACCAGTTTCCAACCACCTTACTTATAAAACCAAATCATAAAACCCTCAAAAATATTTTTCAATAAATCAATGATGCCCTAGCTTGCCCTTAGTAGTCAAGTGCAACTTTAGGGACTAACATTTTTGGCGCCATTGATGGGGATGGAGACACGAAGTATTTATCCCTGTGAGAATGATAATGATCAAATCCGGTTCGTGATGGTGAACAGGAAGGGGGTAGATACATGAATGCAGATATTTCACTATGGTGACTCCACTGTTTAAAGATTAATAGGCGAATCCACTGGATCCAAACATGGAAGCCATTCTGGCTCAAAGGTTTTCTTTTTGTGATTTTTCAGATGTCATTAGTTTTCCAAACCCAATTCTTAGCAGAGCTGAATGGGAAGGTATCCTTCCTACATTTAAAGGCGAAGATTGGGAGGTTCTAGCTAAGCATCTACTATATTTTCATGAGTTTATTCATGGACGTAGATTTTTTATGGGGATGTCAAGATCAAGCTTTTCAGATACTCATTGAAGGGAGCAGCCCTCGACTGGTGAAGATTGCTTCCAGCTTCAAGTATTAATTCGTTGGCAAGTTTTCATGATGCTTTCAATATATTTTGTAAAGAAGATTTTTTAGCTGAAAGTATTTTTGAAAATTGTTGTGATGAATTTGATAAGCATATTCAGCAGAAAAAAAATGTTTCTTCTAATTGCAAGAATGAAAATCATGTTGTTAAGGAAGATTTTCCAAATCTAATTGATAATAGGAAAGATGATTGCATAGTTGTGAATGCATTAGATTTTGTTTCTGATGCACCTGTTGTCTTAGATATGAATGAAAAAATAGTTGAAGAAGAGGTCTTTCCTCAACTCCTTCAAGTGGATTCCTATGATATGTTGTTACATGTGATTAAGGAGGAAAATCAAGAGGCTGCTCATCAAGAATAGATATATGAGGCAGCATATGGCAATGTTAGATTTGATCAACAGGTTTATGAGAACATTGTGCCCATTTTTAATGTACCGTCAGAACCAGTATATGAAAATATTGAGCAGCAGGTAGAGGTAACTATTTTCAATTATCAATCTACTTCTTTCTATGATTCGACAACCATTTATGTGGATTTATGCTTCTCAGAAGATTTCAACCTTGCTATTTTTGGAATTAAATTAGATGAGGGTTATAGGTATGTGTTACAAATTAAAATTCTATTACACATAAATAATTCTTCTCTTCTTTCTATCTACGTTGAAAGAGATTTGGTAAATGGTTTGATGTTATCATGGCTTCATTGGAAGAATGATGTCACATGATGAGCCAGTTTTTATTGGTTAGAAGTAGAAATAGATAGAAGAATAAGATCACCATCAAGTATGAGACTCTTTCAATCTGTTGGTTTGGAGCAAAAAATTTGGCTTCAATTTTGAAATAAAGACTCCATGCCCAATGCATATAAGGCACTATTGGCAGGGGTATTTTGGTTTCAAATGAGGAGCAGAGTTGCAGAAGTTTGGGCCAGATTTGAATGACATTGGCTGACTCCATAACCCAATGGACTAGGCACAACATAGAAGAATGTGAATGTTTGCAGAGACAAATTTTGCAGGTTGCGTTGCATGGATGCATAGAGGAAAAGGCACTGTGGTCTGGTTGTTCTTGATGCCTCACGGGGAGAGAATCATCCCCCAGAAAGAGCCAATGTTAGTCTCTAATTTTGTCTTAGTTTAGTGAGAAAACCTTATTCTAAACCTTTCTTACCTACACTTCAATTTATGTTTCTAGTTGATTTCGTTCTTTGTTTTTAGTGTCTTATGGTTTGCATTTTAGTTTTTGAATAGTTTATTCAAGTTTGAAATTGAAAGACATAGTTTTTAAATGAGGTGTCACCTTATATGCCTGTTTGAACTTCATAAATTCAAATTTTGCTAAGTCTTTAATAGCACTACGGGAATAATGTTATTCCCGTAGCACCAAAATAATCATGCCTTGATATGCACCTGCCATCCAGATTTCGTTATGATGACACAAATTGTGTATTGAGAGTTCACATGCGTCCTCAAAATACTGGAATCATTTACCGATTCAAACTATTTCATAACCCGATTGTTGTGTACCCGTGTAGGACTCATTTTAAATCACCCAATTCTCAATGATTGTTATATTATACCCATTTGATTTTTCTGAATTTAGGCGCAGGTATTCACTCAAAGGAATGAAATACACTAATAGATTGCAGGTGGAAAATTTGAAACTTGAGGGCGCTAGTTATAGAATTTTTTTTTGATGGTGCCAAAGAGGAGCGGACAGGTAGTCCAAATTGGAATAGGGGAGTACCTCATAGATGGATTCGACCTGAATGGCACACTGCTTTGATCACAAGAATAGGACATTATACCTGATGAGATGTAGGTGGAAATTCGGTTGAACATATTAGGCCTTTACCTTGGTATCCAACAAAGCTTGTTTGGCACTTGAATTTCTCTCGCATGCAACTAAGGAAAAACCAAATGCTTGAAAGGATTCATGAATTCTTAAAGCAAGAAAATGATATTGGGAAAATAAATCAACAGGAGGTTGTGAGCATGGTGCCACCCCTTTTCTTGGATGTACAGTCACACCACTATATTCTTGATATATGTCCAACAACTGGGTCAAAAACATTTCAACTTCTAGAGATGATTCACAAATCAGCTAAGCTTGTGTTTCTACCCAAGGGAATGGTCATAGCAAATGATGTTGATGTTTAATGGTGTAATATGCTCATTCATGAGATGAAGAGGATGTGTAGTTCTAACTTGCTGGTAACCAATCATGAAGCACAAAAATTTCCAGGTTATCGTTGCAAAAATAATGGCATGCTGACACAAACAACAAATGAGACAGAGGATAAAGGTAGTGGAAGACTTGATATGAATGAAGACACCCATGTAGAAAGTATAACATAGTTTCTTATTGATTGCCTATTATGTGATATACCTTGCAATGGGGGATCAATAGAGCTTCTAGATGTGTCTGTTGAGTTTCCTAAGCTGAAACATCGCCTTGGCCTCAAGAGTTGGAAGGTTCGTGATAAAGGAAAGTAGCTTACATATCACAAATAGGTTGATAAACACTGAAAGACTACAATAGTTCCTAGTATGTTTCCTTGTGGTAAATCCTGGAAGGATAACAATATGTCTGATGCTACACAAGATTGCAAGAAAACAAAGATTGAAATGGAACCAAAATTAACTAATGGTTCAGATAAAAACATGGAAGAAAAAATTGTCAACAATGATATGACTTGTGAAGGTTAAAAGGATCTTGGATACACAGGGAAACATAGAAATGATGGAAACACTATTTCAGAATTGGGAGAAGTACCATTAGATGTAAAGAATCATTAAAAGAAGAACCAGAAAAGATACAAGAAATTCTTTGTTATTTTTACCTGTTTTAGTCTTTTTCTTCAAGAGGGGTTACTGAACAGCTGGAGATGAATTTGTTGAAACCAAAAGAGGATTTTGTTGGGAACATGCCCATTCACAAAAACCTCTCTTAGTTTTTACACATATATCACCATTTAAGAGATTCGAATTGATCTTTGAGGGATAATCTTCTGATAAGCTACAGGAAATACTCTATTATTTTTTCCTGTTTTAGTCTTTATCTTCAAAATACGTTACAGAACAACTGGAGAGGAATTTGATGAAACCAAAAGAGGTTTTTGATGGTAACATTCCCCTTCATGAAAACCTCTCTCATTTTGTACACAAATATCACCATTTAAGAGATTCAAATTGATCTTTGAGGGCCAATTTTCTGATAAGCTACAGGAAATACTCTGTTATTTTTTCCTATTTTAGTCTTCTTCTTCAAGAGAGGTTGCAGAATAGATGGAGATGAATTTGATGAAACCAGAAGAGGTTTTTTTTGGGAACATTCTGTTTCAAAAAAACCTCTCTCAAGTTTTACACAACTATCACCATTTAAGATATTCAAAATGATTTTTGGACCCTATTTTTTAGGAATTTACCAGATTTGTTTTCCTGAAAAATCTCATGGACAACAGTTGACAAGCCACCTCATCAATTCGAATTGGAAATCAGATTGGATATTCTCCTTGATTATTTGAAACAAGAAACTAAACATATATGAGGATGTTTTCAGATCCATTTCTTTTGGATCTTAATTATTATGTATTGTTTCTATATAAACTTTATAGAATGAGAGGAAGGGGGGGGGTTGGAGATCCAAGGGACCCTTTTGTGAAGCTCATTGTAAAGGGAATTTATGTTCAATTTGACACTTAATAGAAAAGGCATATGGATGGTTAGACCTTCTTTTTCTACTCTTTTATTTCTTTCTTCATGCTTGAATTCATTATTTAGATTGCAATGCTTTTTTATTCTTGACTGTTAATTTATACAGTGAAAATTTTACTCTAGAGATAATTTTTCAAGTTTTGATATCAAGTTGATAGTCTTGTTTCTTTATTATATTATGAGACAAGAATTTTTTTGAAGTTGACAAATTGAAGGCTTCACCTTCCTTTTTCTTAATTGGTTTAATCCATATTTGTGTCTACATTTTATTCAGTCAATGGGATATTTTCTATTCTTATTCTGATTTTCATGTTATGTTGTTGCCTTGAAACCAGTTTCCAACCACCTTACTCATAAAACCAAAGCATAAAACCCTCAAAACACTTTTGCAATAAATCAATGATGCCCTAGTTTTCCCTTAGCATTCAAGTGCAACTTTAAGGATTAACAGATTCAATGGAAGAAAAAGAGTTGAAAAGGGAGTGTTGAGGCATAAACTCGCAAAAGGTAGCAAATGCTTGGGCAAGGAAGCGAAGTGAAATTGGGCATAGTTTGACTGTTCTTATGCTTGGTTATGAAATGAGACCCCAAAACCTCCTTTTATATGAAAAGAGGATGGCTATTTGGTTGGGGGACGTGCTATAGTAGGTGAATTGGTTGGTAAACCTCCAATAGCCCATGAATTCGACCAAATTCCTTACAACTTTTTATTTTTGCAACTTTTGGAGGTATACGTGGGCTGTGTATTGTGCATAAAGAATATGTACACAGGATGTCTAGCATGCAGCAAGCATATGTACATTGGAAGTAGTGGTGTAGGGCACGTACATGCTCTAAAAATTGGTTTTTCAAGTAGACCTCATCAACAGTGATTTGGAAAATTATGCAAGTAAGAGGGATAATTCCATAAATGCATGAGTAGGGAATTTTAAGGCTATAACAATATAAGTGGAGACATAGAGATTAATTTACCATATTACCTTATCAAGAGCCTAACCAAAATGACTAATAGGGTTCAAGGTCACCCTAAATCTGCTCATAGAAGCCTGTACCACTAGGTCTTGATTAAATTGTTGGTAACTTTCGCTCTCGAGGAACTTGAAATGCCTTGGGATAATTTCTTGAAGTCTATGGGATTGAAAGATCAGGAGAAGGTGCCTAATTCATAGAATGAAGATGACTAAAGTGAGGAATTTAGGGTTTCTCCAGAACCTAGGAGATCGATGAAGCCTATCCAACCCGCATTGAGTAAAGGAAAAGGCCCTAAAATAAGAAATACGCCCTCGAAAGAAAAAAATCCCGAAACCCACATGGAGGAGTCCCTTCGCATGAAATTGAGGTATTATATGAAAAAGGGGAAGAAAAGAAAATGTGGAAAAGCTACCAGCACGCACCCACCTACACATGAAACACCACAAAGGTATTTTTCATCTAGCCACTGCGAGAAGTTGTAGAAAACCCCCATCGAGCAACAACCTAATAAACATGTGACACAAATGAGGGGGAAAATTGGACCCAGTTCATGCATCAAGAAAGTAATTAAAGGGAAGGTTGTTCCTGGAGAGGCCTTGCCTAAAACATCCCCTTCATACAGACAAGACAAAAAGAGAAAGGGCAATGAAAACATTGAATTTCCGGCAAGCCAAACAAAAAAACTAGGATTACAAATCAATTGAGCATGAACTCCAAGGCTCTATTCAAGCTATCATTAAAATACCCACAACCAATTTTGATCAAGGATGATGGAAATCCTGAATTTTCTAGTATGGAGGAAATGGAAGATAATTTTTTGAAGGGAATGGCAGTGAAAAAAGAGAAATCAAAGTCTAGTGAGGATGAGGCTTCAAAAACACCATTTGGGACAATGAAAAAGGAGTATCCTACAGACTCTAGTCAATAGGGAATACAATATTATGAACTTGATCCTGAGAAAGATTCTATTGGCATCTCACCAAATGTAAGGGATCCTTGCCAAAGTTTACAAGACATTAAACCAGAGATTAAAGTTGGCACTATGGGAGTACAAGGGTCCACTAAAGGAACAAAAGGTAAAGAAATTGAGGTTATACACAATTATAACATGATAACAAGAATTGGAGCATTAGCTGACCAGAACAAGTCTATCATAGAGAAATTAAAGAAGAATATGCAGGTTGAGGTCAAAACAGAGAGGGTCAATGACAACCAACAAGTGCATAAACTAAAGCTTCAAGTCCATTCCTTGCAACACCACAACGCAAAATTGGAGAAACTATACTCCAGATTGCAAAATAAGTATCAAAGACTCCAGAAGAAGCACCAGAAGACTTGTTTCTTTCTAAAGGAGATCATTTGAAGGAGTACCTAAGAAAGCTACCCACACATCTAGTTGTCTCCTAGTTGGCCTCCAACAGTGTGCATGGATATCATTGCTTGATATTGAACTTAGTTTTGTCACTCCTAGTCAGTTTTTGTCAAAGCTCGGTTCACTCCAACATTTGCATCAATCTAGTTTTATTGATAGTAGCAGTTTTTAGTTGTTTAAAGTTCAAGACTATTTAAATTAAGGCACAATAAGTGGTCATTTGTGTTTGATATGAACCACTTCTTTTTGTTAATTCAAGTTTGAAGTATACATTACTATACTCTAGTAGTATTTAGATAAGTCAATAAGTTGTTCTCCAACTGATAGTGTAGAGTTAAGCCTCATATACATATGGAAAAGATCCTCTACAACTTTGATAAATATGCATTTTTTGCATATTTTGAGGGTTTATTTTTAGTGAAAATATTCAAGCATCAAAATTGGTTGGACGCTCTCATATGATTGTAAAGATCTCTACCTGGTGAATATATGTTGATGACATTTGTGTTTTCATCTATTGTATAACTCATCTTTACTTATATGCAACATGTAAAATAGATAATTCTTTGGTGAAGATATTTTTTTATTGCAACTTGTGGAAGTAATTGTGTTTGGATACTTGTTTAATGCCTTGAAATAATATTTTAATACTTAAACTTCTCACACTATATTGTTCATTGAGTGTTTGTTGTTTCCCTTTGTTCTCTCCTCTATTATCTCACCTGTCTATCATTTGTGTTCTGCCAGCCAAGGAGGACCCTCCTCCATATCATTTTTCCAACCCAACCATGTTCTTGTATTAGTAAACAAATCCTCCAACTGACCAACAAAATCAAATAATAATAATAATAAAACCATTCCAAAACTTGAGGTTGCTTAACTATGCCCTTTAGAAGTCAGGTGCAGACTTTAGTACCAACATCTTATGGTGCCCTTGTCGGGTAACATATTAATGAGATATATTTCCTTGGGAGAAATAAAATTATCATATCTAACCTTTGATGTTGAACAAATATTAGACACATTAGACTGCTATCTTTCACCTGGAGAGTCCACTGAGTAAACTTCAGAAAATAAATACTGGCTTCTAGGAAAGGGCTCAAGAGATCCAAATCTGAGCACATCAAAGCCACTAAGGCTCATCCTAGCCCTGATAAGGGAACAATATTCTCTAATCCAGAAACAAAACTGAGAAAATCCACCTTATCTCAGATGTATACCTCATCCCTCAAGGGTAAAATTGCACCTAAAGAGTCCATATTTCTCCACTATCACAAGCAATTTGAATTTTCTAGCCTTGAGAATCACATTTCCAAGGAATCTCAGACACATTTAACCCCTACCTCTACTTCATCATCCAGTTCAACATCCACCTTTGTATCTCTAATAAAACCTCAGATTCCTGTTTCCCAAGAAATGGTTGTTAACGAGATGGATGCCATAATTTCTATTAGATATGAACCCCTAGTTTTTTTATGTAGGATTACTTTCACTCCTAGCCACAAATTATATGAAATATTTTCCAAGATATAATGGGGAAGAGGATGTCACAGATGAGGAACATTTGGTATCCTTCTACAACTTTGTAGACAACGTCAACATTGACTATGCAGATGTGTGGATGAGGTTGTTTATAGAGATCCTAAATGGGGAGGTAAGGAAATGGTTTTGGGATCTACCTCCAGCCTCCATTACAGATATTGATGCATTAGATGAATCTTTCATAAATAAATGGGGAGATAGAAGATATTATCTATATTACAACACTGAGTTTGGGTCCCTTAAGAGAAAGAATGGTGAGTCTATTTTAGACTTCACCAAGAGATTCAATAAGATGTATGGATGAATCCTAGATGACATCAAACAACTGAAGCCTCTACCAATATCACTTATGCCAATTCATTTGATGAAGAATTCTCCTTTATTTTGAGGGAGAGACGATCCACCACCTTGATATCCATTAAAGAATCAACCATTGAGGTTGAGTCCAACATACTAACATTAGACAGGTTAAATACTAGATATGATAAAGATGAGAAGAAACAGAGGGAGGATTCCCATGCATCGTCTAACCCAAAAACGTTTGATCCCAAACTCATTGAAATGAAAAAAAATGTGAAGGATTTGACATCTGAGATAGCTAAGATGAAATGGGAATCTAAGCAACCAAACAAAGATTTTCAAGGGGCTGGGAACAAAAATCCAAACCAATTTAGGAGGCAAAATGATGTCCCTTAGATAATGAAGTGATGGAGGAGGAATTTTGATGATCAAAGAGTAGTACCTCCTTTCTAAAACAATTATATTGAGAAAATGGATGTAGATAGTGATGTTGTGGATGATGTTGTTGTACTTTTCAATGAAACTGATTTTTATACCAGTCACTTAACAAAACAACATTATGAGTTAGCAGAACTGTTAAATCAGTTTGATATTAAGATAAGGGAAGAGGGATTTATTCAAGGCCATCCCCAAAATAAGTATGAGTTGAGGCCTAGAATAGGCGCTTACAAATCCACCACCTATGATCAGAAGAAAAGAAAACCATAGGTTCCTCCCAAACCAAACCCAAGAAAGGGTGCATTGACTAAATCTCACCAGCCTCCTCCATCTAAACTTGATGTCCCTGAAGTGAAGGAAGTTGATAGGAAACAAGCATATTTCATGTTAGAGAATGAGTTGATAAATTTCAATATCCCTGTACCTTTGAAATAATTGTTGAAAAATGAGCCTTTCAAAAAATATATTAAGAGGGTCTTTCAACCACCTATTTCTGTTGTAACTTTTGATGTAATTAGTCTGCAAGATGAAAACCCATCCATTGTTGTGGGTCAACACATTAAGGATGGATCTGATGCTTCTCCACCTTTCTACATATCTTTAAATGCCCATCACAAGATCTTACATAACTATCTCATGGACTCAAGTGCTTCACACAATTTCATGCCTAAGGTTGTAATGGAGGAACTAGGTATAGAGATCACCAAGCCCTACCAAAACCTTTACTTCTTCGACTCCAAAAAATTCAAATTTTTGGGATTAATAAAACATCTAATGGTTTCTTTAGCACAATTACCCATGAAGAGTATAGTGATGGACATCATTGTGGCTGACATCCCCCCCAAGTTTGGTATGATGTTTTCCAGGATGTGGCCCAAAAAGGTTGGAGGATCATTACAAATGGACCTCACTTATGATACCATGCCTATTTTTGGAGGAGTACATAGGAGGCTATGTAGGGAGTTCATATTGGCATATATCATCAGTGACCATAAAAATCTAGGAAATCATCCATTTTAGGTTGTCGAGGATGAGATCAAGTCATATATTTTCCATTTAAATGATGATGAACTGGAAATAATAGTCAATAGATGCAGAAATCAGTCACTAACAAATCAACATAATGAAGTATTGAAGATCTGTTTCAATGGATCTTCATAAAAATAAGGTTTTGTGGCTGGTATAGTCCTAATTTCCCCTACATAGGAGGTAATAAAAATCTCTTATAAGATGGAATTTGAGACTACTAAAAATGTAGCTGAGTATGAAGATCTGGTGCTGGGATTGAGGGATACCAAGGACATGACCATTGACAATTTGGAAGTTTTTGGTGATTCCTATTTAATTATAAATCAAGTCAAAATCATATATCAAGCTAAGCATCAAAGGATGAAACAATACAACAACAAGGTGTGAGACTTGGTTGACAACTTCTTTCTGGCATTTAACATTTCCTTCATTCTTAGAGAGGGAAACCAGAAGGAAGATTCTTTGGCCTTGGTTGTCATTACCTTCAGACCTCCCATTGGTCCAAATATTAGGTATCAGGTGGAAGTCATACAAGGGACAACCATACCAGACAACATAAATCATTATCAAGTATTTTGTGATGACTTGGAGCTACAAATATTTCTACAAACCATTGAATAAGTTTCCATCATCTCAATAGATCAAGAGGGTGAATATTATGAATTAGAAAATCAACAAACATCTCATTTGTTGAAAAAAGTGGTTGGACACAACATTGTGGAACTTAAAATGAATCACATCCCCAGGGTTCTAGAACTACTGGAAAGGTTATTTGACAATTATGATGTCTCTAGAGAATCTTTCATAAAAAATCAAGAAGAGGAAGTAATAAATTGCAACATTGGGACTACTGAAAATCCCAAAATAGTCAAACTATCTAAGGCACTAGCTCCAGAAAAAAAAGACAGGCATATCAGACTCATGAAAAATTTTGCTGATATTTTTGCATGGTCATGTGAGGATTTGAAGAAATTTGACACTGAAATCATCGAGCACAAGATCCCTCTGAAGGCTGGTTGTAATCCATTCAAACAGAATATTAGGAAATTTAATCCAATGTTGATGTCCATAATTGAAAAAGAGTTTAAATGAATGTTTGATGCCAGAATTATTGTTCCCTTGAGGTACTTGGATTGGGTGGCTAACTTAGTACCCTTGAGGAAAAAGAGTGGGGAAATACACTTGTGTGTTGATTTCTGAAATTTGAACAAGTATTCTCTAAAGGAAAACTACCCCCTTCTCAATATGGACAATATTTTGCAAAGGGTAGTAGGTGCCCACATGATTTCCTTACTGGATGGATACTCTGTTTATAATAGATAGAAGTGCGTGAAGAAGACAAAGAAAAAACAACATTCACCACCCCATGGGGGACATTCATGTATGACAAAATGCCCTTTGGGCTGATGAACATAGGGGCCACCTTTAAGAGGGATATGGACATAGCCTTCATGGGGGAAAATGAAAAATTTATGGTCATGTATTTAGATGACATCACCATTTTCTCCAATTCAAATGATGAACATTTACAACACCTTGAGAAGAGTTTCTAAAAATGCAGAAGGTATGGGATCTCTTTGAATCCCAGAAAGTCCCGCTTTGCTATGACAAAATTTAATCTCTTAGGTGAAATCATATCATTAGGAGGACTAAAAATATACCCTAAGAGAGTTGATTCCATTTAGGAAATTGAAATCCCCATAAATAAGAAGTCCATTCAATCTTTTATAGGCAGAATAAAGTTTTTGAGGCGCTTTGTGCCAAAATTTGTTGAAATCATAAGGCCTATGGCCAACATGCTCAAGAAGGATGTTGTTATTAAGTGGTAATTGTATGAAAAATCAACATTCCATAGGATCAAACAAGCTTTGGTTGAATCCCCTATATTGGTTTTCCCTAACTATGCCAAAGAGTTCTTTATATTCTCTTTCACCTTTGAGGAAACCATTGATGCAGTACTGCTGCAAAAAAAATGAATAAGTCCATGAAAAACCCATAGCCTTTTTTAGAAAATCCCTTCAAGATGTTGAACAAAAGTATGAAATATTAGAAAAAAAATCTTATGCGTTGGTCAAAGCTTTGAAGGCCTTTAGGGTGTATGTGTTACAATCTAGCATAACAACCTACGTTCCTAGAAGCAGTGTCAAAGAGATTTTGGTCCATCCAGATAGTGAAGAAAAGAGAGGGAAGTAGATTTTAAAACTATTGGAGTATGACCTGCACATAAAACCCACCAGGATGATTAAAGGATAGGGACTTGCCAATTTTTTATCATAATCAAACTATTAAGTGTCGTAATTACATCAGATATTCACCCAATTGGATGCACCCATGACACAGTCTGGACAAGAAAAAATGCAGGTATATGAAAACTAATCCTCTTCACCTTGGTACATAGATATTATTTACTTTCTGCAACATCTGGAATGTCCACCGGATTTGAAAAAGACGAGAGCCAGGTCCCTTAAATTAAAATCTATAAAATTCTTTATTTTAAATAAAAAAATTTATTGGAGGGATCCTGTTGGAATCCTATTAAAATTCCTTGATGAAGATGAATCTAAAAAAGTCACAAAAGATATGCACTAGGGATTTTTTGTAGGACACCAGGGTAAAATCATGAAGCTGGGTAACACTTTCATGACAATCGGGTCTCCAAAATTTCTAGCGGCAATTTTTCGGCCGAACAAATATTACTTTCGGCCGAAATATTATTCGGCCGA
>JZKD02S1288058.1:558927-577678 GCA_000966675.3 Picea glauca | reverse complement strand
CACACACTTCCACTCCAAGAATTCTAAGAGCATAGATCTGATAATATTCACAATCTATCTTGACAAAATGGCTCATCTAGCCAAGCTAACAATCTCCAAAGCTCAATCCAATCCAGGCTAATCCAAAAAGCTAATCTCATCCAAGCCAACTTTCTCCATGAGAGCTCCTCTCCTTTTATCAGTTGAAGAGGATAAGGTGAGGAGGTTAGGATGATCCCACTAAATCATGAAAGAGAGTGATATACAAACCATTCAAATGCCACCTCACCATGGAAGTTTCTCCTTCTAGAAGCATGGAGAAGATGCTCGTTTTTCCCACGTATGGTCATTCTCGCACCCTACTTATAGAGAAACTTGCAAACCTCTCACAACCCAGTTATGGTGCAGCCTTCAAGAATCAAACATTCTCACACCCTAGCCATAGTGAAACATGCGAAAATCATCTTTAATAGGTTTTTTACAAAGGGAAATGCAACTTCTTTTCTTAGGAAAAGTTCTTCTCCCTTCTTTCTTCAGGAACTTAGGCCACTGAACCCTCTGAAGACTATAGAAAGGTTTACATAATTAATGATCATAGGGATGATGAAAATAATGTGTAACAGAGAGCCCCCCAAAGTATGAAGGTAGAACAGAGTGATAGCTGAAATACTTTGTTGAGTGTGTAGAGGGAACAAGGAATAGCCGATCGGAAACCTGCCAACAAACAGGGAAATACAGTACAATAATATATCATCACTGAGGTAGGAATTCCCATACTCAGAATAAAAATGACTCAGAGCATAAATGTTGACATGCAAAGATCCATGTCAAGTAAGATAGATCATGGCCACCAAACATACACTGTGGATCCATGCCAATATGACTCAAATCTAAACATAGCCACCAAAAATACACTGTGGATATATGTGTTAAAGACTCAAATTTGAACATAGCCATGAGGCATACAATGTGGATCTATGCAACAATACAAACTGAATATACTCCAATGCAATTTGAATCTGTCAGAAAAGATCTAGGGTCTTCATCTCCACCACTCTATAGTACGAATCTAACCATGCGAATACATGTGTCGAAGTCAAACATGGTAGAAACCGCTTGATTATCGGTCATTATTGTATACCGTTAACAAGTGCGAGGGAAATCACCATCAATGTCAATGACTCCTAAGGTACTCTAGTACAATCCAACGAATGTGAATCAATGAGCTGAGGTCGAACACTTGGCGAAATCTCCCAATTAGGGGTCAATAATGAAAATCCACTGTCGAAAGTGAGGAAATTTTCCATTGAGGCATGCAAGTTCCAAGGTACGAATTGGTTTCTAAGTCTAATTCCTGGATAATGAGTTGAAGTCGACAGGAAAAGAATCTTCACAGGAGGGACTTAATGTATCCCCCATCAATGACATGAAATGGGTAACAAGATTTGATGTAGATCAAAGTAACAAGTGATTCAGGACTGGCTCAGGGATGGTTGATGCAATAGAAGGATTTTTGGGTTGGACATCTTTTTGAACATATTGACGACACGACAACTGTCTTGGAAACACCAACTCAACAATAGGGATCACATACCAATTTGTAATCTTATAAAGGAGTATGATCAAGAGACTAGTAGATTTTCCAACCAAGACACAAAGTGAGTGAAAGGGTGTCATGTTCAAAAGCGACTCTTCCATGGAATACAGGTTTAGACATATTTCTTTCCCAATTTTTTCCCCTCACCATTTCTGGTGAGTACATCTTTATTTTTACGCAATATGGAGGAGGATAACATATGCTTGTAATGTAAGCTCATCCTTCAGACGAGTCCCTTGGAGTATGTTTAATGAACCCTAGGAAGGAGCGGTTCGGTCCCATTATGGGTCTTTCGATGTTTGTTTAACGAGTCCAAAGATAGAAAACTCGAGTTTTTTCATGTTCATAGAGTCTAAAAAGCACTTAAAGATAAATCTCTCAGTTCCTTTTTCATAAAGTAGTCTGATGAGACCAAAAAAAAGATAAACTATCACCCAATAGATGTTTTCTTCAAATACTTTAACAAGAATGAAAAGAACAAGGTCACTCGACAATCTTTTCATGTTTAGAGAGTCTGAAAAGAGCTTAAAGGGAACTCCTGTGGGCTCCTTTTTTGTATAACCTTTATGAGTCTAAAAAAGAGATAAAAGTATACTCGGTTACATTCTCATTGATTTACGAGCACGAGAAATAACAAAGACTAAGATCGATAACTTATTCTCATGTATTAACAACCATGAGAAAGAACAAAGACTAAGCTCAGGATTGTTTTCATTTTTACGCAAGCTTTAAAACAAAACAAAACTATGCTTGGACCTGGTTTCATTTTTACACAATCTTGAACTAGAGGAAACTACGCTTGAGGTAGGTGGTTTCATTTTTACACAATATTGAACCACAGAAAACTATGCTTGCAACTTCCCAATGCATGGTTGGTACGTAGCGCCCAACTTAAGAAGCTAGATGCTCAACTTCAACATGAAGTCCAAAGGCTGGGGAAAATCTCCCCCAATCTTTGTTTCATCTAATTGCAAAGGAGAATGAAATGAAGCTTCAAATACAAGATGAAGGACTTGACTCAAACAGAGAGAGGGAAGTTGTTTCATTTTTTAAAGAGCTTGACACAGGATAAGAACTATGCTCAAGAATCTAGGTTCAATCCTTAAGTTGTTTTATTTTTTAACGAGATTGACACAAAAACAGGAACTATGCTCATAAGTGGTTTCATTTTTTAACGAGATTGAAATCGGAAAACCATGCTCTAGTCTGGTTTCATTTTTTAATGAGATTGAAATCAAAAAATCATGCTCAAAGACCTTTGTTTAATTTTTCAACAAGGTTGCCTCAGAGACGCAAAAACTATCCTCAAAGTCTCTCTTCTTGATCATGGATTCCAAGACGACAATGCTCCGGAATGACTCCATGTCAAAGGAAAAAACTCGGTCATGGCTTCCAAGAGGTCTTCACTGGAAGGAAGAAACATACTCTAGAAGGAAACCATGTCGAGGGTGATGATAGAAGTAAAGAGATCAAGCTCTAACAACCCTCTCGAAGAGATCACCATGTCAACTATTGGATCTAAGTCATCAGAAGTTGAATTCATGGGAGACAACGCCACATAATTGACATGTGTCAGGGGTGATACTATCTTCGTATAAGAACCATTTAGGGAGGTAATCCAGTCAGGACCGATGAATGAAAGTTGATCAATAGTCACCATTCGTCCATCATGTGGGAAAGATATCATGCGAAAAAGATTGGACACAATAGCTTTCATGACATAGACATAACCTCGTCCAAGGAGTAAAGAAAAATCCAAGGGGTCTTGGATGACCATGAAATCGATAAATACATTTTCCCTCCCAAAGTTATAGGAAACTGAGGAAGGGTCCCTAAAGGTTGACTGGTTCTTCTGTTGAAATCTAACAAATTTTGCATAACTGGGGCAAACTAAGGACAACCCAAAGCTTGCCAAGCAAAAGAGGGAAAAATGCTAACAGACGCACCTTCATCTATCAACGTATGAGGAATGTCCCAACCAAAAACTTGCACTGTAATATGGAAAGGAATGTGAGAGGGAAAATGAGGTCCAATTAGCACACCCCAATTAAAAAGGATGGCCTCATTACTTGGAGGGGGTTTCACAGGAGAAAGAGGAATACCCCCTGACATGATAGAGTCTGTATCAATGAGAAAAAAGTGGGCAGTATCAGGTTTACTATTGAGTGAGAGATTATGATCGATCGATGAAGATATCAGATCGACCACTTGAGTTTCATTCTCCAAGGGGAGAATGGGGTCGACAGGTGGAAATAGATCGACCACTTGGGTTTCACTCTCTAACAGGAGAGTGGGATCAACTAAGGTTGGGATCGAATCAACCACTTGGTCTACTAGTTCAACCAAGGACATGACCATATTGACCACTTCATCAATCGGATTGACCGACAATGGGTCTGGAGTGATCGTTCCATCAACTATAGGGGGGTTGAGAGAAAATTTATGATAAGCAGCTAGAATTTGAGGCTGTGAAACAGTCATGTCTTCCAGTAATTTCGAGGCTTTGTCGATACAAGGGAAAAGGTGAGTTATATGACTCCCTTTTCATAACATACACGAGAACTTGACTCTACTTTTCTTCTTCCCAACGATATCATGACTAGTTTATAGGAGGTCATTAGCATGTTGTTTAGAGGCTGACGACATGGGTTGGTCAGGGTGTGTAGACCATACTTCTATAACCTTGGGTAGACCAGGGCAATCCTTAAGAAGATGGATACCCTTACAAATCCTACAAGGGTACTTGGGCTTATGAGTTGTTTGGGTGATCTTGACATCATCAACACTCCCAGCACGATTAACAGTAACTGGTTGTTTTCCAACATGCTTGATAGTGGTTGGATGTTTGGATCCTTTCTTATTTTTCTTCTTCTTATTCTTATTCTTTCTTTTCTTCTTCTTCTTATCCACCAAGTTACTAGCTTGAGATCTTTCACTCGGTGAAGAAGATGAAATGGAAGAAGACCTTGCATGTGAAGAAGGAAAAGAAGACCTTATTAGTGAAGGCGATGAAGGATCAACATGAGGTTGATGTTCTTGGGGGGAAGTCCTTACGACCGAAGCACTTACTGCATTTGGGATTACCTGTGTAGAAAACAACCATACTGGTAATCCAATTGTGAGACCTAGAAGGCTCAAAGTAGCAATGTGAGGAGGTCCAATGTTTCCATAAGAAGGAAAAACAAAATGTTCCCCTGGAGCATGGGTTCCTTCATTGGTCATTTCGGGAACTGACGCCATTAAAACAAATATCCAACAAAGAGTCTACTAGGGAAAAAAAACAGCACACGCTAAAAATCTAGTAAGAAAGCAAGCAAACAAAACCTTCTCACAATGATCTCACTAGTTGGCGATGACATCCAACGTCGCAGGAACAAATTAAGAAGGGGATGAGAGAGAGTGGGTGGAAAAGTTACATTGACAACCTACTTAACGGACTTACACCTTGGTGCAAGCTCCCACACATAATCATGGGTATACCCTCCAAGGATCCCGAGTGAGTTTGGCCAATGTCAATTTTAGGTACTATGAAGACTTGCCCCTTCACAGTCACCTTGTTTACAGACTCTAAATAGATAGGCCTACTACAGTTACCAATCACTACAGTGATTCCTGGGGAAACGGTCGACAGTCTGATCCACATGCAAGGGCAGGGTATCTAGCCTGAAATCAACTTGAAAGGCTTCCGCTCATAATTGTGGGTATACCTTCAAGTGACCCCCATAATATGCACAATCTCTACACCAAGACCAACAAAGTAGGCTGAGTAACTCTGCCAGTCTTAATGTGACCTCGTGATTGACCCTTCTGTGAGAAGGGCTTCCTAGGAAAAAATGTAGTAAGTGGATTTAAATCTCCCTATCACAAGATACTATGTTTGTTTGCAACATTGTAAAGTTATCTTTCACACCTATTCCAAAGCCCTACAACTAATCTATTGTAGGTTTGCTACCAGAAAATAAAAAAATGTCTAATCAATTTTTATAAGTGCTTTGTTTTATGGCTTTTGTTACTCAAGAGGAAAATGGTGTGGACAATATGGTGTTTTGACCGACTCGAAAATTATGCAAAGATATGAAGATGTAATCTTTTCATTTCAATGAAAGCTATGCTACGAGAAGGAGAAAACATTTATCATTCCCATATGCACGATGTCCCAAAATTTATTAAACTCATCAATATGAAGATTCTCAAGAAATGAGAAAAATGTACTATACACCAATGCATGATTCATTTTCGGAATTTAAGACCAAAAAATGCCAAGAATCATGCAATTTATCTACTTCAAATGCAAGGATGTCCCCAATCTAATATAAAGAAAGAAATTAAATCTTTTTTTTTCAAAAATTTCACTAAAATCAATAATAAACTTTGTTAAAACAAAGAAACCCAAACTAAAAGTTTTTCTTTAAAGCGAACTATTCAGAAGAAATCTGATATTTCCCTAAACAATTCTAAAGAAAACATGCGCTTTGTAATTGAAAGACAGTCAAAGAAAGAGACTAATCCTTCAAAACCAAACGAAGCAAAGATGGCTAAAAGAAACTCAAAGAATGTCAAGTAGACTGTAAATAGATCAATATAGGCTCCAAAAGTTTAATCTAGATGATCAAAGCAAAACTAGGCATAAAAAAGATGGGAAGACCTAATCCAAAACTTTCACAAATGAGTTTGCAGCCTGGTAGTGGGGTACAGTGCGAGAATTACGAATTCTCATAGTCTAGATACAGGCAGGGCGCGATAAGGTCACACTGAACTGAACAGTAGGGTGTGAACATCAATGTTTCTTGTAGGCCATAGAGAGGTACAATGCAAGAAGGTTTGTAATAAAGAAAGATTTGGAAAAAAGACAAAAAATTTGAGTGAACATTCAGATCCAGAGAGTTTGGATGGATTTCCCACAGACTCAGAGACCATAAATCAAGCAATCAAAGAAAGGGAAACTAGACTAACTAGGAAACAATTTGTTCCCCAGTGGAGTCACTAATTTTGTTATTAGATAAATCGGTAGGTGCAGACACTAACTGATCTCCCTAGATCCACCTAGATCTAGAACAAAACACACTAGAACATGACGCTTTCCTTAAGTTTTAAATATTGAATTTACTAACTAAAGAGGGATAGGTGACATGCCATTTAAACGTCACTTTCTCTCACCATCGCCATCCTAGCTCCATTCCAACACTCATACAATGATGATCTTGCAAAAGAATGTAACCAACCAAAGTGATAGTAATAGCATAAACTCAATATAAACCTATGTATGTGATCAAGGAATCATACAATAAAACACAATAAGATTTATAGGAAATAATCATATTATTGTATCATAGTAAATGTGAAAGAGATATTACAACCATGCCCTTGATGTTGTAAAGTCCCTTCCAACTATCCTTTGTTCCCCACACACTTCCACTCCAAGAATTCTGAGAGCATAGATCTGATAATATTCATAATCTATCTTGACAAAATGGCTCATCTAGCCAAGCTAACAATCTCCAAATCTCAATCCAATCCAAGCTAATCTCATCCAAGCCAACTTTCTCCGTGAGAGCTCCTCTCCTTTTATAATTTGAAGAGGATAATGTGAGGAGGTTAGGATAATCCCACTAAATCATGAAAGCGAGTAAGATCCAAACCATTCAGATGCCACTTCAACATGGAAATTTTTCCTTCTAGAAGCATCGAGAAGATGCTCATTTTTCCCACGTATGAGAATTATCGCACCTTGCTTATAGAGCAACCTGTGAACCTCTCGCAACCCAGTTATGGTGCATCCTATGAGAATCAGGCATTCTTGCACCCTAGCCATAGTACAACATGCGAAAATCATCTTTAATAGAGTTTTTACAAAGGGAAATGCAACTTCTTTTCTCAGGAAAAGTTCTTCTCCCTTCTTTCTTTAGAAACTCAGGCCACTCACCCCTCTAAAGACTACAAACAGGTTTACATCATTAATGTGCATAGGGATGGAGAAAATAATGTGTAATAGTCATTCTTCTCCCCATGATTCTATAAGGAGATATTTATCATATGCATACTTAGAAAAGATCCCTATATTTGAAGAAAGAGCACATAAGCATAATTCAAGGGGGAGAAATGGTCACAGGGGTAGTAGGTTCGATGTATATTAAGCATTACATAAGAGTGATATCCCTTTCTCAAAAGGGGAGAGATTATTCATAGGAATATCAAAGGCACTCAGATAGGGGGAGCAGACCCAAGGAAATTTCAAGCAGGGGGAGCAACCCCAAGAGGATAATGGCCCTTTGCCATTGATGTCAAAGGGGGAGAGATAGTCACATTTTGGAGAGATAGTCACATTGACTATTGATTTAGACCGTTCCTTATATACATGTTGACATCAATAATTGGTAATTGGTGTTGACATGTAGATAAGGCATGCTCTACATCAATAGTCAATGTGACTATCTCTCCTAAATGTGACTATCTATCCCCCTTTGACATTAATGGAAAAGGGCCATTCTCCTCTTGGGACTGCTCCCTCTGCTTGAACTTTCCTTGGGGTTGCTCCCCCTATATGATTGCCTTTGATATTCCTATGAATATTATCTCCCCTTTTGAGCAAGGGATATCAATCTGATGTAATGTTGAAGATACATTGAACATACTCCCCTTGTGACCATTGCTCCCCCTAGAATTATGCTTGGGTTATGGGCCCACCACTCTAATGTTATCAACTTGTCATCATCTCAACCACAAAAATACATGATTTTATCCACTGTACGATCACTATACATAGACATTCCACATATTGTATGCACCTTGTACACAGACAACTTGTGTATATGCACCGTATACACAGACAACCCGTGTACACCTTAGAAAATAGGTTTTTTTGTAATTCTAAGAATTTCGTCGTCATGATCTCAGACTTGCCAAAAATTCAATGTGTCCATGAGATCCTATGGATTCTCCTCTCTCTTAGAATAGATATTCAACACATGCTCAAGAGATCCACACCAAAGATGCTCTCACAAGAAGCTCTCACAATAAGCTCTCCATCAATACTCCAAAAGATATTCTCACAAGAAGCTCTCCATTGATCCACACAAAAAGGACATTTTGCAAGAGACCATTGCTATCTTATTTATACTTTCATCCTCTAGGTCAATTAACCCATTTCTAGGTCACTTAACCTATTTTCCTTATTTTTAGGGTTAACCACTTTCCATAAATAGAAAGTTCTCCAATATTTAATCATTTAAATATTCCTTCTTGATTTTGTCATCTCACTTTATCATTTAAATAATATTTCTTGATTTTTTCACTTCTCTTTATTATTTAAATAGTCCACCTTGACTTTGTCACTTTACTTTATCATTTAAATAATGATTTCTTCTTTTCAAGAACTTTGAATTATTTGACCTTGTGGGCTTCAAGCCAACATGTGAGGGTCCTCCAACTTCGTAAGGCCATAACTCATCATTTATTTTTAGGGTTAACCACTTTCCATCAATGTTGGTATTTCCATTAATGCCAAAGGGGGAGATAATCACATTGATGTGATTGATGATTATTGATTGGACGAGATAGTCACATTTAGGAGAGATAGTCACATTGACTATTGATGTAGAACATGCCTTATCTACATTTCGACATCAATAATTGGTAATTGGCGTTGATGTTAATGTTGGTATTTCCATCAATGCCAAAGGGGGAGATTGTTGGATCATGTTGTCAAGTGATTGATTGATGTCAAAAGATTGATTGATTGATGATTGATGTAATGTAATATGTATTTTCCTTGATGAGAATGCATAGATGAAGATGGATCAATGAGTTTTCATTGATATGATGAAGATCAATGAGTTGTCATTGATACAAGACGAATATGGATTGATGTGGTTTCATTAGTATATGATGCACTGTTGGAAAAATGTATAGATGACTCATTATTTTCTTATCATGATTGATAAGGTGCACAAATGGATGAACTCCAAAGTGGTCCGCTTATGGTGAAATCCTTCATGGGAAGACGCTTTGCGGATTGATTTATCCTAGAAGAATGGTTGGAGGACCCATTATTGTATGTGGAATAATAAGATGAATATCAATGACGTTGTTGGTGAAACTATATTAGATGGATAGTTCTTTTCATACCATTATGTTGGTATGTGGAATGCCACATAACTCCTCATGGTTTGAGAGTTATGGCCTTACGAAGTTGGAGGACCCTCACATGTTGGCTTGAAGCCCACAAGGTCAAAGAAGTGAAAGTGCTTGAAAAGAATAAATCATTATTTAAATGATAAAGTAAAGTGACAAAGTCAACGTGGATTATTTAAATAATAAAGATAAGTGACAAAATCAATAAAGATTATTTAAATGATAAAGTGAGATGACAAAATCAAGAAGGAATATTTAAATGATAAAATATTGGAGAATTTTTTATTTATGGAAAATGGTTAACCCTAAAAATAAGGAAAATAGGTTAAGTGACTTAGAAATGGGTTAAGTGACCTAAAGGATGAAAGTATAAATAAGATAACAATGCTCTCTTGCAAAACATCCTTTTTGTGTGGATCAATGGAGAGCTTCTTGTGATAATATCTTTTGGGGTATTGATGGAGAGATTCTTGTGATATCATATTTGGTGTGGATATATTGAGCATGTGTTGAATATCTATTTTGAGAGAGAGGATATCGGGAGGATCTCATGCACACATTGAAGTTTCGGCAAGTCTAAGATCATGTCGACAAAATTCTCAAAATTACAGAAAACCCTATTTTTTGAGGTGTACGCAGGTTGTCTGTGTATAGGGTGTGTATACGTGAGATGTATATGTACAAGGTTCCTACAATACATTGGATATCTATGTATAGGGAGCGTATAGTGGATAAAATCATGGATATTTGTGGTTGAGCTAATGACAAGCTATTGAGGACTAAAGCAGGTTCCAGATATGCATTATATGGACTCAAATATGTCACTGTTTGTTGTGTTGTAAATGCTTAGGGAATTCCGGGTATGGTTGTTGTGATGTGGTCTATGTTGGTTGATGGAATGAACAATACTCTTGTGATTCAGTGGTGACATGATTGCTATGGTATACTATTTGTTTATACATGATTGAGATAGCATTCATATTGATTATTTGTGGAGCATGAGTAGACTATTGGAGAGCTTGGATGTGTTGTGACTAGCTGTGGGTCATTTTGGACAGTGAGAGATAGAAGAAGATATGATTGCAGGTTGTAGAAGATTTGAGAATGTGATGAAAAGGATAAACCCTAATAGCTCAGAAGGTATACACAGGTTGTAGTACTTCTTGGGCGCGTATACATGCGGGATGTACTATTGGTAGGGTGTGTACATATGTGTGTTGCACTACCGACAAGTCACATACCTATTGCAGATTAATATCTATTGAATATTTTGTCCTCATCTCAATTGGTGTTGAGGATGTAAGATGATTCTTGCATTATAGATATGGTTCTCTTGTAGAGTTGTACTCTATTTAGTTGTTGCTGAAAAAACCCAAGGATTGTAGTTCGTAATAAAAAGAAAATTGTACATACATCTTGTTTTCTTTGTGTTCCTTGTGGTGATGACTTGTTGATGATGTACTGTTGATTTATGTTTATGATATATGTTCACATATAACTGGTTAGAAATGAAAAGCTATGGGTAATAAGTAAATGTTGAATGGTAACTAATGAGTTTTGTGTAAGAGGGAAGTTTTGGGAAAAAGATCCCCAGACTCATTCACCCCCCCCTCCCCACCCCGCTAAGTGTGGTAGGTGTGCCCAAAAACTACTACCCCCAATTGGAGCCAATGTTGGGACCTAAGTCTGCATCCCCACCCCTCCTCTCTCATTTCCCTATACCTCCATCAAAATCATTCCTTTTATGTTGGTTAAGTTGGTTCCTTATTGCTAAATAACTCAGTTTTTTATAGTTATATCTCTTAATTTATTATTTGCACCATATTTTTGTTTTCTTGAGGCACAATTACATGTCATGGTTTGGTTTGAAGTGTTTTTCATCAAATATTCCATAGGTTGAACTCATAGTAGGTATATAAATGTTTTATATGCAGAACAAATTCAATTGTAGGAACCTGGCTATTCTTGCAAATAAGGATTGGGGCACTAATTTTGAAATCATTTTATAATTTAATTTTTTATTTTAAATATTTGAACCATTTGAATGGCACCTACATACATTCACAATCATAAGAAATCACCTCCATGCCACATTACATGTAGTTCCATCATTACACAACATCAATTATGATCGTGAGAACGATACCAATTCATCATGGCCACTACATCTTGAACGAAGGATTAACAACACACAGGTATTGGTTTCAATATGAATAAATCCACATTCATTACATCAAAGACATAAAATATACTCTTCCCACCATGGTTCCTCCTTGAGAACGATGGAAATTGAACAGGACCGAGACAAAAGGCCTGGAATTGTTCGAAGTCATACCAGAAATCAAAGATATTTTTCGTAAAGGATGAGTGGTATGCTTTCCTGTGCGAATTTGAAGGTCATCACACATGCTTGGATATGCTTTTCATGTAGGCATTGGATGGCTTCTAGACCCTACTTGGGTATACTTGGATTCATGTTATAGAACACTTCATTGGAGCAGCTTTTGCTCTCCCTGTCTATGGGGAAAGATGGTTCAAGAAACACAAGTTTCCTTCCGATCTCTGCAACAAATTCTTGGTTCCCAAGCACCAAGACCCTAATTGGAGCGAAGGAATCCCCGTGAAATGGATAAAGGAAGAATGGAAAGGGTCCCTAACAGTAGTACATAGGTATATCATAGGTGAGGCTTGATTCAATGTTGTACATTTTTATCACCTTCGTTTCCTTATGAATCTAAGTGGAGACAGAGAGATTAATTTACCATATTACCTTTTCAAGAGCCTAAAAAAAATGGACAGGAGGGTTCAAGGTCACCTTGAATATTCTAACAGAAGCATGTACCACTAGGGATTGATTAAATTATTGGTAACATTCTCTCTTGAGGAACTTGAAATGCCTTGGGATTATTTCTTGAAGTATGTGGGATTGAAAGAGCAAGAGCAAGTGCCCGATTCACAGAATGAAGGTGATGCAAGTGAGGAGGTTAGGGGATTCTACAGAGACTGGGAGATCGATCAATCATGTCCAACCTATAGTGAGTAAAGGGAAAGGCCTTAAAAAAATAAATATTCCCTCGAAAGAAAAAAATACTGAAACCCCCTTGGAGGAGTCCCCTCGCATGCAATTTAGGTATTCTATGAAAAAGGGGAAGGAAAAAAAGGTGGAAAAATTTCCATCATGCACCCACCTGCACTGGAAACACCATAGAGGTATTTTTCATCCATCCAGTCAGAGGAGGAGCATAAAATCCCCGCAAAATAATAAACCTGTGACTCGAATGAGGGGGGAAATTAGGCCTGTTTCACGCAGCAAGGAAGTAATCAAAGGGAAGATTGTTCCTACAAAAGCCTTACCTAAAACATCCCCTGGATCCAGACAAGACAGGAAGAGGAAGGGAAAGAAAAACATTGAATTTTGAAGAAATCCAAATAGAAAAACTAGGATTACAAATAAATTGAGGGTAAACTTGTTTCTTTCTAAAGGAGATAATTTGAAGGAGTGCCTAAAGAAACTGCCAACACATCCACTTGTATCCCAATTGGCCTCCAACAACATGCATGGATATCAGTGCTTGATACAGAACTTAGTTACGTCACTCCTAGAAAGTTTTTGTCAAAGCTCAGTTCACTCTAGGATATGCATCAGTCTAGTTTTATTGCTAGTAGTAATTTTTAGTTGTTTAAAGTTCAAGAATATTTAAATTAAAGCACAAAAAGTGGTCATTTGTGTTTGATATGAACCACTTATTTTTGTTAATTCAAGTTTGAAGTATACATTACTATACTCCAACAATATTTAGATAAGTCAATAAGTTGTTTTCCAACTGATATTGTAGAGTTATGCCTCAATTCCATATGGACGAGAGCATATACAACTTTGATAAATATGCAATTTTTGTATGTTTTGAGGGTTCAGTGTTTAGTGAAAATATTCAAGCATCAAAATTGGTTGAACCTGCTCATATGATTGTAAAGATCTCTACCTGGTGAATATATGTTGATGACAATTGTGTTTTCTTACTCAAATATATATGTGTTTTTATCTTATCTTGAATGGAGTTATTGATATGTGAAAAATACATTTCATTTTCCTTTCAACTATTGTATAAATCATGTTTACTAATATGCAACATGTAAAATAGGTAATGCTTTGGTGAATATCTTTTTTTATTGCAACCTATGGGAGTAATTGTGTTTGGATACTTGTTTAATGCCTTGAAATAATATTTTAAGACTTAAAATTCTTTCAACAGATTATTGATTGAGTTGTTTGTTTTTTCCCTTTGTTATTTCCTCTATTATCTCACTTGCCTATCATTTGTGTGCCACTAGCCAAGGAGGACCCTCCTCCATATCATTTTTCCAACCCAACTGATGTAGGAGCATCACCTTCAAAGTCAAAATGCAAGCGTGGAGGCAAAGGAATGACATCTCAACAATGCAAGAGTTTCAAATCAGAAATTAACTTAGAATTAAATTAGGTTGTTGAGATATTTTGTAAACAACATTTTAAAAATGTAACTTGTTTGTAAAGTCATGAAGGAATGTGAGAGATTGTAGATATTGAGTGTTGACTCTTATCTGGAAATAATTGTTAGTTATTATAATAGGACGGAGTAGGTAACGTCTAAGAGTTTGATAGGATACGTTGTAAGCAGGATGAGGAGAGCTCATGGAGCCGGTCCTTAGATAGTTTACTATTACATTGTAATATATTAGAATGTATGAGTATTGTAAGAGATCTGAGAGATCAATAGAACATAGTAGAGTAGAAGAAAAACTATGTAATTTGTTTTCATGAATGAATAAAACAGACAAAATTGTCCCAAATCCTTGGACTTTGTTCATTAGATGTATGGATGAATGAATGATATATTCTATATATGTGATTTATTTTAGTTCGTTCATGTATGATTGTTCAAGAGATTGAATGTATGATTTCGTGATGAAACTGGAGGAGTTTCAATTGTTTCTCTTCTGACACTCGTATGCAAGGTGTGCATCTCGAATGCAAGGAGTGCGTCGACTAAGTCTCAGAGTGACTCAAAGAAGTTTAGAGAGAACAAAGGAAACTTAGACTAGGTGCAAGGTGTGCACAACGTCGTGAAATGACCAAGCATCAAAGAACCTAAACCAAAGAAACACCAGGTAGGCGAGAAGAATTTATTTTCAAGAAATCCTTCGATCTGAGTTATCGAAACCCTGAGAATGCAAGGTGTGCATGTGGAATCGTAATCATTTTAAGGAAAAATCTCAGAAGGGATAGCAGTTTCCATAAAGTGTCAGAGAGAGAGTTGATAGTCGGACTCGTAAGGAGGAGTAAAGGTTCGAAACCTTTGAAGATGGAGAAATCAAAAGCTCAAGAGGAGGAGGGACAATGGTCATTGGATCACTATGAAAAATATCAACAACCATTTGATAAGAGTGAAGTGCATGAGCCTTAGAGCTTCGTGCATAGAGGAAAGAGAAAAATCACAAGAGTTGAGAACTGAGATTTCCAAAGGCCGAAGAGATGGAGATCTGAAATAGAATCTCAGCCACCCGATTAGTAGGAACAGATCAGAACCATGAGATTGTTTAGGGAAAAATCCAAGCATTAGATCACCGAAGTAAATATAATCCATCAGATACCGTGAGTGTGGCAGGAGGAAATTTTGAACTTTGATATTTTCGAAGCGTGAAGAGACGAAGGGCCAGAGCGAATCTGGACCATTGGATCTAGGAGGACACATGTTGATAGGTCGAAAGATCCAAAGGAAGGAAAAGGTTGAAGTGTTGAAAAAAATGAATCCCGAAGAGCCGAAGGGCCAAGAGCCGTCAATCTATAAGTGGACACTTGTCAATGGATCATGAGCTCCAGGAAAGTTGAAGTGAGTTTTTAGTTTGAAATCTAAGACTGGAAATCAGAAGACCCGAAGTAAAATATGGGCTGTGAGATCTAAGGGAGACAGGGCATGAATCTGTGAACTCCGAGTAAGGTCCTTAAGTGGTTCATAACAATTTGATTCAAAGGAAAAGTGGCTCACATTTGTGAAATCTGGATAAAGACCTAAATAAATCCTTGATCGTTACATCAAGAGGACACGCGTCAGTGGATCACGGACACCAGGTAAAAACCATTGTGAAAAAAAAAGGTTTGATATTTGAGATCTTAGAAGTCTGGAGACTCGAAGGAGATATCGACCGTCGATAAAGAAGAGGATCACAGAACCAATGATCTGAGTTGAAAGGTTAAACATCAGAAGTGGGAGTAGAACCGTTGATCGAGTAGGACAGGTGTCAGCATATCATGAGTTATGGAAGATTTGAGTACGAAATAAAGTTGGGTTTGAGATTTCAAAACCCCAAAGTCCGGAGTTACAAAGGATATCGCAGTCATTGATTGAAGGAGACATATATAGTGCATATATTCGAAAGACACAGATCTGAACCATCAATTCATAAGCTATCATCAATATTGCGAGATCGATGATCCTATAACATTACGGGAACAAGAGTTGCATGGAGTTTAAAATATCGAGGGTGGGCCAAAATCCAAACCGTGGTTTCATCAGGAGGACACATGGAGGCTTGGGGAGGATTGCGGGCCCAAAAGTAGTTTATTTCAAACTGCTTGTAGCCACACCCACAATCACATGGTCATCGATGAGGTCACATCAAGAGGGGGCTTATCAAAAAAAAGGATCTAATGCCCGTCACTCTGAGATTTTGTAGGAGAGAGAAAGGGAGGGTTGCGGGTTCCATTAAAACCTGCAACAAGAAGCCGAAAGGGCCTATGTTTAGTCACATAAGGAAACCATTAAGGTTTCAGAGAGTCACTCAACTCTAGAATCAGAGATCCAAGACTGAGAGGTCGCGCAGCCTTATGGGAGAGTTGGGGGGCTGCATCAGATGGTATGAGAGATAGTATTGATTTTATTTGCAGACAACAGACAAAGGAGAAAGTAGACAAATTGATATCAATTGTGGTATCAAAAATTTGATTTATGTTGTAGGTGACGCAGTGAAATCATGCCACTCAGAAGGCATAGAGAGAATGCAGAGATGGAAGAAGTAATGAGGAGACTCTGAATGAGATTGGATTCCATGGAAACAACACAGAGAAGAGCACTAGAAACTAGATATATCAGTGAAGTTGAGAGAGAAGAAATAGAGGTCGAAGAAAATGTAGCAGAGGATGTTTCACAATATCTCTTAATAAAAGTTGTTTCAAAAATAGGAGGCAGAGCAACGATAGAGGTACCAATGTATGAAGGCAATTTAGAAGTTGAATAATTGTTAGATTGGTTATGTGCTATGGAAAAATACTTCGATTACAAATATATGAAGGAATATAAGATGGTGAAGCATGCAGTGACAATATTTAAAGGTCATGCAATGCTATGGTGGGATGAACTGCAAGCTTAACACAAGAGCAATGGTAAGCAGAAAATTAAAAACTGGGATAGGATGGTAGCCAAGCTAAAGGAAACATTTATCCCAAAGGACTATCAAATCAATCTGTTCAAAAGATTTCAAAACCTAAGACAGAGGGGCTTATCATTGAAGGAGTACACTGAGGAATTTTACAAACTGAACATCAAGGTTGGACAGAAAGAAAATGAGGATGAAAAGACAACTAGATATATCAATGCGATGAGATATGAAATACAAGAGGAGATCAACATGATGTCAGTTAGTACAGTCGAGGATGCTTATCAAGAAGCCTTGAAGGCTGAATAAAAATTGGCCAGGAAATAAATCCAACAAAGAAGAGGAGGAAATTCAAGCAGAGGTAAGGGAACTACCAGAGTGAAGTTCCAAAAGTAGAAGCATGAAGCTGACAAACAAAATAGTCACCATGAGCATGAATCACTTCCTTGATGGTTCTCTGACGCAGGCGACGCTCCCGCTGATCCAAAAATGCTTCTGGTTGTAGCCAAATGGATCCTTCTTCAGCTAACTCTAGAAGGTTGGTTTGAATTTGGAACCTGGTTCCAATCACCTTCTTCAAGCATGAAACATGAAAAACAGGATGTAGCTTTGATTGACTGGGCAGAGCTAACTGATATACGACTTCTCCCACATGCTTGAGAATTGTGTAAGGGCCATAAAATTTGGGTGAGAGCTTCTGACACTGCTCAGCATTGAGGGAAGTTTTCTTATATGGTTGCAGTCTCAGAAACACCTGATCCCCTTCGGCAAATTGACGTTCAGAGTGACCTTGATATTCTTGTTGCTTCATTCTATTCTGGGCCATGACCAAGTTCTCTTTAAGGGTATGAAGGATATCCTCTCGGACTGTAAGTGTTTGGTCAACTGCCTGGACCTTCGAGGTACCCGGTAAGTATGAGAGAACTTATGGTGGCTTTTGTCCATACACTGCTTCAAAAGGAGTCATGCGAGTGGCTATATGGTATGTAGTGTTGTACCACCATTCGGTGAAGGGTAACCATTGAGCCCACTGGTGTTGTTTTTCAGAGGCAAATCACCTCAGATATGTTTCCAAACACTTGTTGATGACTTCTGTTTGACCATCTGTCTGGGGATGATAATTTGAGCTGAGATGCAATTGTGTGCCTTGTAGCTTAAACAGTTCTTGCCAAAAATTACTTACGAAAGTTGGGTCTTGATTAGAAACAATAGAGTTTGGTATGCCATGAAGCTTGAAGACCTGATCCATGAAAATTTGAGCCATCGTGGATGCAGTCAATGGGTGGTGAAGCGAAAAACAATGAGCATACTTGGAAAGGTGATCCACCACCACCATTATGACTGATTTATTCCCCGATTTGGGTAAGCCTGTAATAAATTCCATAGAGATATCCTTCCAAATAGCAGGGGGAATCAAAAGCGGTTGGAGGGTTCCTGGAGATTTGACTGTTTCTCCCTTGTTGCGTTGACATACCTCACATTCAGCCACAAACTTACAGATGTCCTATTTCATACCTTCCCAGAAAAAAGAACGTTTGACTCGGTCATATGTTTTGGTGAACCCTGAGTGCCCCACTGTGGGTGTAGCATGAAGCTCAGAAAGTACCGTGGATTTGAGCTTGGATTGTTTAC
>JZKD02S1288058.1:539385-556355 GCA_000966675.3 Picea glauca | reverse complement strand
TTTTTTTTTTTTTTTTTATAGCTGCGGGGTTATACTTTGGTCTGAAGAATGTTGCAGTGCTGAAATCCCCAAATCCTAAACCAGAGAGTTTTTAGTTAGCAACGCCAACACATATGCGCGCCAATAGATCTTGCTGGTTTAATTTGTTTATGTTGTTGTTTATGTTCCCCAAGGGTTAAGTATTCAAGAGTTCTATAGACAAGGGTTTTCCCTGTGCTATAGCTCTATGATATACGTGTGGGGTCCAATAGTAGTACTCGGCCCAACATCTCAAGGCACTAACTAAGGAGGATAGACCGTACCCTTAGCCGTACTACCCAACTACCCAGGTACTAGAGAGTATCTTCTCGAGTGCTATTCTCGGTGACACTATAGCAGTCCGGTGGCCGATAGGTTTATCTAAAGTGGGCTTCAGGAAATCTAGGCCGATCCGTACACAGGTGTTGGCTGATGCGCTACCACTCGAAGGGGTACCAACATGGGTTACAAGGGTGGACAACATATGTGCTCTTAAGAACCACTTGTATTTCCTGCGTGTATGAATCCCTCAACCGCGGTTTTATGCACGTAACAACATATCTCTATGGCTTATAGACGCCAGAATACGTCTCTACCCTGGAAAAAAAATACCCACAATTTCTGCCAAGGAAATTTCTCTGATACCACTTGCAAGATACTAGATATATAAAATATGTAGAACAAAAATGAAATGATAGAAATGACAGAATAACAGTAAAATATCTAGCATAATCTTCACAATACACAGAAATGATATACAAAATAGCAACAGAAACAACACTTTGATTCAGATAGCAATGTTCACAAGCCTCTTCAAGGGGGCAAACTCCAGTCGAGTAGCGCTCTGTTACAATAATCTCCAAGCTAGGGTTTTCATACCCTTGACCCTTATTTATACTAAATGTACCTATTAAGAGAAGCATCTAGAGGAAGATCCTTCTAGAAGTAGAAGCTTCTATTAGGTCTTCTTACATATGCCTTATTCTATTTATTGAAATGTCTTATTAATATTGACCTTTATTACATCCGAATACATTGATCTACCTATGTGCGGGTTAGGACCTTAACAGAATCTAGATCATTGGATCCAGGAGGACATGTGTCGACAGTTTGGAATATCTAGAGGAAGGTGAAGGTTGAAGTGTTGAAACACCCAAAGATTGAAGATCCAAAGGGTCGAGAGCCATCGATCTATAAGTGGACACTTTTCAATAGATCATCAGCTCCAGGAAAGTTGAAGTGAGTTTTTAGTTTGAAATATGATATTTTCGAAATCTAAAGACCCGAAGTAAAATCTAGGCCATGATATCTAAGGGAGACGTGGCATGAATATATGAACTGCGGGTCAGGTCCCAAAGTGGTTCATAGCCATTGGATTTATAAGATATGCGGTGCACATATGTGAGCTCTAGGTAAAGACTCCAAGAAATCCATGATCGTTAGATCAGGAGAAAATGCGTTAGTGGATCATAGACTCCTGGTAAAAACCATTGGGAAAAATAAGTTTGAGATTTGAGATCTCAAAAGTCCAGAGACCTAAAGGAGATCTTAACTGTCAATCGAGAAGAGGGTCACAGGACCATTGATCTGAGTTGAAAGGTCAAACATATGAAGTGGGAGTAGAACCATTGATCGAGTAGGACAGGTGTCAGTAGATCATGAGTTCTGGAATATTTGAGTATGGAATACATTTGGTTTTGATTTTTCAAAACCTCGAAGTCTAGATTTGCGAAGGAGATCACAGTCGTTGATTGAAGGAGGGGCATATCTAGTGCATAGATTCGAAAGATGCAAATCTGAACCGTCGATTCAGAAGGTATCGTCAATATTGTGAGATCTATGATCATGTAGCATTGTGGGAACAGGAGTTTCCTGGAGTTTAAAATATCGAGGACGAGACACAATCCAAACTGTGGTTTCGTCAAGAGGACACGTGGAGGCTTGAGGAGGATTGCGGGCCTAAAATTTTTTTGACTTCAAACTGCTTGTAGCCGCACTTGCAATCACATGGTCATTACCAAGGTCACATCAAGAGGGGGATTATCAGAAAAAAGGAGCTAACGCCCGACACTTTGAGATTTTTCAAGAGAGCGAAAGGGAGGGTTGAGGGTTCCATTAAAACTTGAAACAAGAAGCTGAAAGGGCTTGTGTTTAGTCATAGAAGGAAACCATTAAGGTTTCAGAGAGTCAATTGACTCTAGAATCAAAGATCCAAGACTAGGAGTTCATGCAACCTTACAGGAGAGTAGGGGGGATGCATCATGAACCATGTTCTTGTCTTGGTAAACCAATCCTCCAACTAACCAACAAAATCAAATAATAAAAAAAAAACAACCATTATAAAACTTGATATGGCCTAGCTCTTCCATTTAGAAGTTAGGTTTAGACTTTAGGACCAACATATCTATCCTTAGGGAAATCCCATTGGGTTTCACTCTGAGATACACATGATTTACAACCTTGAACTCTTTATGATTCCTCTTGTTGTATGCATAGCTCTTTTCCATGTCTTGGGATATTTTCAAATTATACCTTGCATTGATCATAGCATGTTCCATTTCTTTCAACCGTTATGGTCCAAACATGATCTTGTCCACTAGACTGTCTCAAATAATTGGAACTGTGCAGTTATTTTCATATAGAACCTCAAATGGAATCATTTTCAATGATTCCTGATAACCATTGTTATAGGAAAACTCTACCAAGGGTAGATACTTTTCCCACTACTTGGATGATGCATAACATGCATCCTCAACATGTACTCTAGCACCTTGTTCACTGTCTTGATATGACCATATGTTTGAGGATGGTAGGCCATAATAAATGCTAAATATGTTCCCAATATTGCAAATAAAATCTTCCAAAAACTTGAAGTGAACTTAGCATCTCTATTAGATATTATGGTCTTGGGTAGACCATGCATTCTACAAATTTCCTTCGTAAAAACATTAGCAACATATATGGATTTAAAAGTAGATCCAATGGGAATAAAGTGAGTGTCCTTTCTCAACTTATCCACTACCGTCATAATTGCATCTTGTTTCCTAACTATCCTTGGAAAACTAGTAATGAAATCCACATATATTGTCTCCCATTTCCATTCTGGAACTCGCAATGACTACAATAACCCTACAGGGTGTTTTTTCTCGACCTTCATTTGTTGACAATAGTACAATTGTCACACTAGTATCACCATATAATGGAAACTAGGGTGACCTACATAGGTTCTGCTATGGAATTCATCCACGATCAATTTAGTTGGTCTACTGAATTGGGTACATACAACCTGTCATTGTATAGAAGCAAGTCATCAACTGTAAGTTGATTCCCTTCATACTTTATTTCTCTAGGTTCTTGTTGTAGCCCTTCTCTTACCCTTTTTAAGATTTCATCTTCTCGTGAGATGGTTTTGATCATCTGTTGGATGTCTTACTATCCCATACTTGTTGTTTCTAAGTGTATTGTTTGTACACTTTGATTAAGTGCATTTGCCAATTTATTTTCCTTACCTTTTATGTGTTTGATTTCAAAATCAAACTCACTAATCAGTAGGATCCACTTGGTGTGTCTTTCATTCAAACTTGATTGGTCAAACAAATAATTCAGACCTCAATGGTCCTTCATCAAGACAAACCTCTTTCTAATTAATTAATTCCTCCACATCTTCAACGCATGCACAATTGTTGTGAGTTCCATATCATGAGTGACATATTTTTTCTTGTGCTCATTTAAATTTCATGATTTATAATTGATCACGTGTCCTTCCTATGGAAGGATTCCATTGATTCCTTATTTTCAAGAATCAATACAAAATAATAAATTCCGTAGGGGGTTTGTAACCTTCAAAACAAGGGCATTGGTCAAGAGATGCTTCAACTGCTAAAATATGTCTTCACACTCTACCGACCAGATACACATTTTCCCTTTTCTATGTAATGAAGTAATGGAATGAATGATATTGGAAAATCCACTTATAAACCTTCTATAATACCTAGATAATCCCATGAAAGGACTTACCTCTATTACATTCTGATGGGAGGGTCAATCCATGACTGACTTGATATTTTTAGGATCTTTTGCCACTCCCTCAGTTGAGATTATGTGGCCTAATCAATGGATTTACCTTCAAAAGAAATCACACTTCTTGAACTTAGAATATTGTTGGTGATCTCTTAGCACTTGTATCACTATTATGATATTCTCTTGATTCTCTTCTCTAGTCTTGGAATACAAAAAAATGTCATCCACAAACACCAAGAAAAAATTATCCAAATACTTACTAAGAACATTATTCATAAATCACATGAAGGTAGTTGGTGCATTAGTAATCTTTAATGGCACTGCTACAAACTCATAGTGTCCATACCTTTTTATAAAGGTTGTGATGTGGATGTCCTCATCTTTGATCCTAACTTGATGGTATCCAGATCTCAAGTCAATCTTAGTGAAAACTACAACTCCTTTGAGCTGATGAAAGAGATCATTGATATTGGGAAATGGATACTTATTCTTGATGATCATCTTGTTTAACTTTCTATAATCAATACACAAGTGCAATGTTCCACCCTTCTTCTTCAAAAATAAAGCTGGTGGTCCTTATGGGGACACACTTGACCTGATGTAACCTTTATCCAACATCTCCTTCATTTGTAGCTTTAGCTCCACTAATTTTAGTGTTCTCATCCTATAGGGTACTCTTGAGGTTGGTACTTCTCCAGGCAAAAGATATTTTAAGAAATCAATATCTCTGTTAGGGGGTAGTCCAACCACCTCTTATAATAACACATACTTAAATTCCCATAACACGATGTGATATTTATCCCTCAATTCCTTGCCTTATACTAATTTAAGAACTTGTATTTCATATAGGGGGCATCCAATATTGTTGAATTTATTAAGTTGTAGTGATGATATATGCTTAAGTGAAACTGGCTTCTAAATTCTTGAAAAAATATTGCATTTCCTTCTTAATCTTCACATTCTAGAGTCTTCTCATAATATTTCATTTTTTCTCTATGAGCTTCCAAACAATCCATTCCTAATAGAAAATCATTTTATCTTAAAGGTAGCATATTCAAGGTTGCTTGAGTATGCATTCCACTCATAGTAAATGAGAAATTTTCTATTACCTGTGCCACTTTCTCTTTTTTCTTGTGGATAACTGAACTAGCCATGAATTTTCATGTTTCTTTCTTGATAGGTAACATGCTTCAACAACTTGAGGTGATACATAACTAATATTATATCCAAGGTCAATTAAAATAGAAATAGGTTTCTTGACAATTATACCTTCCATCTCCACTACCGAATCTTGGTGATGTGCTTGCCAATTTTCCACTGTTGGATATATCCTGTCCATTATTATGGATAGATCATTGATAGTAGAATATTCCTACACATGGTAAATTCTTTTACTATCATATTTACTATGAGGAAAATATCTCAACAGTTGTGGTTCTCCACAACCATAGCATTGAAGAGGTTATTTCTTTGGTTTCTCTGCTCTTTATCTTGTCTTCTATGTTGGCTTGTTTCCATTTTGAGATGAAAAATTATATTGATGAAAACATATTCTCAGTTAACCAAACTAAGATCCTTTCTTTGTATTCTTATATGAAAAAAATTTGAATCCCTTCTTCTGGAATCCACTATTATCCTTTCTCTTTCAATCCCTAGAAGGATTTTGCTTATGATTAGACTGATCGTAACAACACCTGACCTTCCTGATAGTTTCTTCCAATTTCTTTGGCTTATCAAATTCAATTATGTCCTCGTAGGACTGTTGGAGGAGACCATTACCAAGTTGTTTGGTGTGTTGTCAGTGTTTTCATTGATTTCAACTGTGAATGGACGAGAACAGGAAGAAATGTTGTGGGCTGTTGATTCACGAAGAAGAGATATGGACCGTCGATCAGAGGAATTTCATGGGTCGTCGATTCACAAAGAGAATATCTAGACCGTCGATCAAAGGAATGGCATGGGCCACTGATCAAACGAGAGCGGAGTTTGAAAATTGGGAAACAGAGGAAAGGAGGTGATATAACTTTTGACATCACGAAAGATGAAGTCTTGAAGTGCAAAGAGGATATTTGGGTCGTCGGATCATAGAATATTGTGGACCGTTGATATGACATAGAGCTTGAGAGTTCATACTTTGGAGAAAGGAGGAGAGCTAACTCGAAAAGTTCAATAAATGCAAAGTCCCGATGTCCTTGGACCCAAGTCATAGAAATAGGTCACATCAACAAAAATTAAGGGAAAGAGATAGCGTTGCTAGGATCTACTTCGGAGATCGGGGTGAATCACAACAGAACAACTGAAGTGCAAAGTTGTGAAGCACCTTTTTGTTTGGCGTGTGGTCACAAACAATGATCATGTGGAGAGGGATTTTGCACCCAATACAAGTCTATGTGTGTATAATCCAATGGCTTAGATTAAATAGACAATCTGATAAAAGGGTTGTTGTTTCACTTTGTGATTTCTTCATCAATTACAATTCAGTTATATGAACTGAATCATTGTTCTTGGGCATTGGATATTCATAGTGTAAGGGATCATGAGTGAAAGGATAAAATAAAAATGTTGTGATAGAGTTGGCTTGACTGTTTTCTCTGCAAAATGTGTTGAACCCTATGAAATGAAAAATTACAGTATGAATAGAGTGAGAAGAAATTCAGAGACGAAGACCAGAAGCGGGACAGAGAAGAAATGGTGAAAAGATAAGAATGCACAAGAAAATAAGAGCATGTGAATAATAGATAAAGCGAAGATGGTAAATGAAAGAAAATGGAGCTGAGTATGAATAAAAAAAAGAAGAGAAGAATTGTAGAACAAAAACAGAGTAGAATTGCATAACAGAAGCAGGGCATAATTGCAAAATAGAGAAGAAATGATAAGCATTGACATATCTGTATTGTTGTGAGATATTATTCAAGAAAAGTTTTATAATCAAGGTGGTAGGGTGGTGCTAGGAAGGACCGTGGTCCTCTGTTATTCAAGTCGATGCTTGAATATTGGGAGTTGTAGCTTCCATCTAGATGTGGATGGAAAACAGGGTGGTAGGGTGGTACTAGGGAAAGATAAGAGTTTTATGTGTGCAAATTGGTGTTTTTATAAGTGGAATTAGGTGCTTCCATCTAGTTGGTGCTGGAGATCATAAGGATTACATATGCTTCTTTCTAGTGGGTGCTAGAGAAACTTGAGGATTGATGCTCTCCACAAGTTGCAGCTTGTTAAAGAAGAGGTTGTAGTCTCATTTTGAGTTGGTGCTCAAAGATAGATGATGTACAAAAACATAAAAGACTAGCTATCATTCTAAGAAGTAGAGGTTTTCTCCCTTTATGCGTTTCCTCATGAATATATCTCTTTGTTCTTATCATGTTTGTGATTGATGTTTACAATTTCTATTGTTTATGTGTTGCATAATCTTGATTATCAGTTGGAGAAGAGCAATAATTTTTTACAGACATAAAATTGTTTAAGCACAGTAACAACTGATTCACCCCCCCACCCTCAGTTGTCCTAGTAATTTCAACAATTGGTATCAGAGTGGGTTCCTTTTATTTAAAGGTAGATCTATAAGATTAGACATGACATGTCATGAAGGGACTTCAACCAATAAGCCTCCTCTGTTTGATGGAACATATTTTTCTTTCTGGAAAGTTATAATGAGAACATACATTATGGACTTAGGTGCTGATATTTGGGATGTAGTAGAGACTGGATATATAAAACCTGCTGTGCTAGATTCCAAAAATGATAAGCTATAATTTATCTTCAATGAAAAATAAATGAATGCTATCTTAAGTGGGATTGCTGAAGTTGAATTTGTAAAGGTGATGCATCTTGAATCTTCCAAAGAGATGTGGGATAAACTTATTAGAAGTTATGAAGGAAATGAGAAAGTAAAAGGTGCCAAACATCATACATATAGATTGAAATTTGAATAACTAAACATGAATGAGGATGAACCAGTTAGTAAATAATTTTTAAGAGTTGAGGAGCTTGTGAATGCCATGAAGGGTCTTGGTGAGAAGAGTTAAGATGGACTTTTAGTTCAGAATATTTTGATATCTTTGCCTAATAGATTTAGTCCAAAAGTTTTTTCAATAGAAGAACTAAATGATCTTAAAATTCTTCCTATTGATCAACTCCTAGGAACTCTAACTTCTTATCAAATGAGGATTAGTAAATATAAATCCATCACTAGAGAAGCATCTTTTAAAGCAGACAAGAATATTGATTCAAAATTAGATGATATTGAGGAAAAAATTGTGAGAAGGTTAAAGAAAGGATCAGGAAAATACCAAGGCAAGATTCCATTTAAATGTTTCAACTATGGAAGGATAGGTCATTTTTCATATAAGTGTCCTCACAAGGAAAAAGAATATAATTCTGATGATGAAAAAAAATAAAAATTTAAGAAATAAACTAAAAAGAAAAGTTTGTGTGCAAATAATGATAACTCCTCTGAAGACATAGATAGAAATTCATCTTGTGAAGATAAAGTGAATGATTCTATGCTTATGGTCATAGGATACCTTGATGATGAATACACAAGAAGTGACATGAATTATGAAGAAGTTGTGGTTGAAATGGAAGGTGAACTAATCGGTGATTTAGAAGAGATTGACAGACTCAGACTTAAGAAGAGAAAACAAAAATAGTTGTTGATGCAGTTTGAAAAGAATGGTAAAGAACCAAGCGAAGATTTTGTTTTTTTAAAAGTAGAATTAGAAGAAGAAAAGAAAATAGAATATATTCTGAAACAACAATTAGCAGAGAAGAAGGTGAGATGTGAATCTCTGGAAGAAGAGGTAGTGAAAACTAAAAAAGAGTTGGAGAAGTTTCAATCCTTGTATCACAAAAATCTGTCAAGTATCAAAGCCTCGGAAGAACTGAATAGCATCCTAAGTAAAAAAATATATTCATTGATAAAAAATGGTCTAGGTTATGAAAGTGGTTCAAGTAGCAGTCAGTCAGAAAAGAAAGAATCTACTAATATGATCAAATTTCAAGTCAGTAGACAGTCAGATTACAATCATACTCTGCAAACAAAAGTTAATAAAGATGAGTTGAATTATGAACAGGAACAAAGCCAACAAAAGTTAAAGCAACTAATTTCAAGAGGAAGGTCAATATTCAGGTATCAAAATTTGTTCTATGGCTAGTGTTATTATTGTTCTAATTTTGGTCATAAAGATGAAAATTGTGGAATTAAGTTTAGAAGTATGCAACTAAGGAGGTCACGGAATGAGCAATGGTTGCAACATAGAACTAAATAGTCAGTGAGTAGACAACATCGTAACAATTATTTTGATCCATTGTATAATGAGCCTGAATGTTACATTTGTCATAGTTTTGGTCAGAAAGGCTTAGATTGTCATTTGAAGAATTACAAAGTTCATCCAAGAATAAATTCCTCAACTGAAAATGTCAAAATATGGAAAAGGAAAGAAATTAATAAATTTGGGTTAGTAATTTCTTCTCAAATACAAAAGGATCCTTGATATATTGACAGTGGCTGTTCCAACCATATGACTGGAGGCAAAAGTAAGTGTCTATCTCTAAGTGAAAGAAAACCAGGGAATGTAACTTTTGGAAATGATGCACCAGGAAAAATAAAAGGTAAAGGAATGGTAAGTCTAAGTAATGGAAAAGGGAAAGGTTAGGATGTGTTGTTTGTAGATGGTCTAAAACATAATCTGCATAGTGTCAACCAATTTTTTGACAGAGGATGTGAAGTTGTTTTCACTTCTAAAGATTGTAGAATACAATCTGTGAATTCAGGACAGTTGATTGCAAAAGGAATAAGAACATAAAACAACGTCTATGTTTTGAAAGAAGAAAAATAAGAATGTCACTTAAGCAAGTATGATGAAAGTTGGCTATGGCATAAGAGAATTGGACACCTAAATTTTGATCATATAATCAAACTTAGAAATAGTGGGGTGGTAAAAGATCTTCCAAAGATATCAAAGCCATGTGATTTTGTATGTAAACCTTTCCAAATAGGAAAACTTACTCAGACACAGTTTAAATCTAAGAACTTTTCATCAATAGAGAAACCTCTTCAGTTAGTAGATATGGATTTATGTGGACCATAAAGGAAAGAATGTACACGAAAAGAAAATAATTTCATGTTGATTATTAATGATTATTCTAGACTCACATGGGTTTCCTTTCTGAAAGAAAAATATGAAGTATTTGAAAAATTCAAAGTGTTTAAGGCTCTGACTGAGAATCAAACAGGAAAAATATTGAAGGGAGTAAGGTTTGATAGAGGAGGACAATTTAGTTCAGGTGACTTCAAAGATTTTTGTGATAAACATGGGATCAAAAGAGAGTATACTATTCCAAGGAATCCACGGCAAAATGGAGTAGTTGAGAGGCAGAATAGATCAGTTCAGCAGATGGCAAGATCAATGATGAATGAAACGAATATTACTCAGACATATTGGGTAGAATCAATTCATATAGTTGTACATATTCTTAACAAATCTCATCTAAGGCCACATAGTGACAAGACTTCTTATGAACTATGGTTGGGAAGACCTCCTTCAACCAAACATTTTAAAGTCTTTGGGAGTAAGTTTTATATCAAGAATAATGATGAAAATCTTGGAAAATATGATGACAGGGTTGATGAAGGTATTTTCTAGAAGAAGAAGTATATATGGAGCAACCTTAAGGATTTTCACTGATAGATAATATTGACTATGTATGTAAGTTGAAAAAGGCATTATATGGACTGAAACAGGCACCACGAGCCTGGTATTATAGAATGGAAAATTTTCTACAGGATAAAGTGTTCAAGAAAGGTATTGTTGATAGTAATCTATACATTAAGTATGAAGGTGATGATTTATTAGTTGTTTTGGTTTATGTAGATGACATTATTTTTGGATGTACTAATAACCCTTTTGTTCAGTGGTTTTCTAATTCTATGCAAACTGAATTTGAGATGTACATGATAGGAGAACTGCCATATTTTCTTGGTTTTCAAATTAATCAGAGTTTTGTAGGGTTATTTATCTCTCAAGAAAAGTATTTGAAAGAGATGTTGAAGAAGTTTCAAATGGAATATTCCTCTCCTGTTAGTACACCTATGGTAGTTGGTTGCAATCTCAGTAAAGATGATATTTCACTTGATGTTGATCAAAGAACATATCGATCAATGATAGGTATTCTTATGTACATCACAACACCTTGTCCTAATATAATGAAATTTGTTGGAATGGTAGGTCGTTATCATTCTTCTCCTAAACAAATTCATTTAGCCACTATCAAGAGGATATTCAAATATTTGAAGGGTACAATGACTTACGGTCTTTGGTATCCTTGAAATAAGAATTTTCAATTAACTGCATATTCATATGTTGATTGGGTAAATTGTTTGGATGAGAGAAAGAGCACCAGTGGAGGTGCATTATTCTTAGGTGATTCGTTAGTTTCATGGCTTAGTAAGAAGTAGGGATCTATTTCTTTGTCAACTATAGAGGCAGAGTACATTGCTGCTCCTACTTGTTGCACTCAGATATTATGGATGATACAAACTCTTGCAGATTTGAAGGTAACTTATACTGATCCCATTCGACTTCACTGTGATAACACCAGTGCCATTAGTGTCTCCAAAAATCATGTACTTCATTCCAAGACTAAGAATATAACAATTAAATATCATTTTCTCAAAGAGAAGGTTACAAACAAAGTTGTTCAGATAAATTGTATTTCTTCCAAAGAACAAATAGATGATATCTTTACTAAACCATTAGCAAAGACACCATTTGAATATCTTCTTCAGAAGTTGGGGGTCATGTCTTCTTTCATCTAATTTGTTAACCTTGTTAGGGAGAGTACTTATTGAATATCTATTGTATTTTTGGTGAATATAGTTTTGGTTTGTCCATTCATATATGACAGGGGGAGTGTGTTTCCTTTTTCATCAATGTCAAAGGAGGAGAAGGAAAGGTACTGTTGCAGAATTGTTGTTGAAGAATTGCCAGAATGTAGAAGGTTGCCATCAATGTCAAAGGGGGAGATTGTTGGCAAGTTGTTTGATGTGTTTCCAGTGTTGTCATTGATGTCAACGGCGAATGGATGAGAGAGATAAGGAATGTTGTGGGCTGTCGATTCGCAAAGAATATATTTGGACCATTGATAAGAGGAATGTCGTGGGCCATCGATTCACGAAGATATCTAGACCGTCGAACAGAGGAATGTCATGGGCCGTCGATGAGACGAGAGTGGGGTTTTAAAATCAGGAAATAGAAGAAAGGAGGTGATCTAACTTTCGACATCGTGAAACACAAAGTTCCTAAGTGTGAAGAGGATATCCGAGCCATCGAATCATAGAAGATTGTGGATCATTGAACTGACACAGAGTTTGGGAAAACAGACTTTGGAGAAAGGAGGAGAGCTAACTTGCGAAGTTCCCGAAACGCGAAGCCCCAAAGTCCTTAGCTCCAAGTCATAGAAGGTAGTCACATCAAAAGAGATTAAGGGAAGGATATCACATCACTAGGATATATTTTGGAGATCAGGAGTTGGGAGGGTCGGGGTGACTCACAGCAGAATAACCGAAGCGTGAATTTGTGAAGCACCTTTTTGTTTGGCGTGTGGTCATAGACAGTGCTCACTTGGAGAGGAATTTTTCCCCTGATATGGAATTTTCCTGACTTGGCTAGTCTAGGAAAAGTTCCTAATGTGTGTGTAGGATCAATCGTTTACAACATATAAATGGTCATACAAATAATGAAGGCGACAAAGGATTGCAAAGTTTATATTATGATATCTCTATAGATTACAATAGGTCGAATGCGGATAAATAAAATGACAACACTCAGCTAGATCAAAATACAAAAGGATCTTATCCGAAATACAAATAAACAACAAAATATAATACCCAGAATATGTGAGAACTACAGGATCAATGGATGCACTGGAACTATGGCAACTCGTATGGTAACTGTTGGAAGTCTGGAAAGTTATCCCTAGGAGATATACCTATCGAAATGGTTTGGAAACTATCCCAAATGATGTGCCCTACCCTAGTCCTTAGTACTGGTAACTGTCGAACCCCTCTGATGGAGGGTTTGGACCCCAGATGGATCCCCCTAGGGGAATGCACCCCTCTTTCTCTGGAAAAATGTGTCCTAGTGATTCCAACATTGGAATCAAATGATATGTGCCTCAAAATGATCGTCTTAGTCTATCGAGAAATGGGTCGAAAGGTTTTCCTTGGATATGGCCTGATGCTCGCTCGGGAACCCTGAATGTATCCGCCAAAAGTGTCGCACTCCCAAGTCTGGAAACTTCACCCCAGATGATTTCTCCATCAGAATATGGTGAGGAACCAAGAAAAATATGTACCTTGCCTTCCTCTCAAATGGGTCGGAGGGAAATCTTGGAATTCTCCCTGGATGGGAAAAGTCTATCTCTAAACCTTCCATAAATTGTGCCCTCCCTTTGGATGAATGCACCCTTGCTATTGAATACTAAGTAACTACTGCTCAAGGATTATGGAAGACCTGTGTGATATTTCCGCTGACTAGGGTGTGTTTCTCAACACCAAAATCAGCCAACTGGTGTCTTCCTCCTGGAATCCACTGAATTGTTTCTCCTGAGATGCGCCTCTCTCCTCAATGACAAGTCATAATCTGCATAATTATGAATTAGGTTGCTGACCCTTCCTTTATAGCTTTCCAAAATCCTAAATCAATGATGAAACCATAATTCCCTGTTGTCTTCCAAAACCCTAAATCACTGTTGAAACCCTAATTCATTGTTGACTTCTATTTTCAACTCATAATGACCTAAAAGTGATTTTAACCTTTTTTAGCTCAATGTCACTTTTTGAATATAACACGTGTGACTGGAGTGACCTCTAGTAACCCTGTTTACCCCTTTTTTGACCCTAGATATAGTCTAATGGGGCGGTTTAGACCATTAAGCCTCCTCTTTGGAGATCCTATTTGGAAAGGGACATTATAGTCCTCCCTTTCCAAAATTGCTTGTCCTCAAGAAATACCAGTCCAGGGTGCTGCAACATCTGCTCGCTCTCCAAAGTAGCTTCCTCTACTAGAATCCCTCTCCATATGATCAAACACTCTTTGATGACCTTGATCCTCAGTTTCCACTCCAAGAACTCCAACACCTCCTCTAGAACTAGATACAACTATCCCTCCTCATCCAATGGGGGAAGCTCCTCTGATGTGCTAATGAATTCTCCCACTACCTTTTTTAGGCAAGATACGTGGAACACATTATGAATCTTGCTCTCCTATGGAAGTTGTAACTCATAAGAAACCTCGCCTACTCGACGCATGATTCTGTAAGGGCCATAAAATTTGGGCTTGAGCTTCTCAGCCCCACTCTTCTTTAAAGATTACTTTCTATAAGGTTGGAGTCTCAAGAAAACCAAATGCCCAACCTCAAAGTTGTGCTCTATCATGTGCCTATCTGCACTCATCTTCTGTCGGTTCTGTGTTGTCTGCGGGTTCTCTTTCAACAACTTGAGAACCTCCTGACTCTCTATGATCCAATCCTTGGCCTTGGAAGCTCTGCTCTCCCCAAAAACTAAGTCTACCAAAGTGGGAGCATCATATCTGTATAATTCTCGGAAGGGTGTCATACCAATGGACATGTGGAAAGTGGTGTTGTAGGAATGCTCTCCTAGATGTAGCCACTTAACCCATGTTCTGTGTTGTCCACCTACATAGTTCATTAAATATCCTTCAACCCACTTGTTGATAATCTCGGTTTTCCCATCTATCTAAGGGTGATATCTAGTGTTGGGTGTCATCTTTGTCCCCACCAACCAAAATAACTATCTTCATAATTTCCCCATGAATCGTCTGTCCCTGTCACTGATGATGTTCCTCGACAACTCATGAAGTATGAATACCTCCCTGAAGAATATCTCAACTACCTGAACTATGATTTACTCTATCGTTATGGAATAGAAGTGAGAAAACTTGGTCAATCTGTTGACCACTACATAGATGCATTCCTTACCCTGGACCTTGGGTTGGCCTATGATGAATTCCATCGATATACTCTCCCATTTCTTCTCTGAAATGGGGAGTGGCTGAAGTAGCCCTGTTGGAAGAAAATTCTCTGACTTGTTCTGCTAGCAAGTCACACACTCACTGATGTGTCTCATCACATCTTGTTTGAGGCCCTTCCATGAGAACCTCTCCCTCATATGTCTGTAGGTTTTGAAGAACCCCTGATGGCTTGCTAGTGGTGAATCATGAACTGTTGTGAGGATCTTCTTCTTGAGCCACGAATCTGAAACCAAGTAGACTCTATCCTTGTATAATATGACATCGTCAATCACCCTATACCTATCATCTTGTATCTGTCCATCCATCACCTCACAAGAGAAATTGTTCTTGGAATATTCCACTAATAAGTGGGATTTGCAATGTACTAAAATCTCCAGCAAAGAACAGGCCACAGGTCTCCTCGATAGTGCATCAGCCACAATGTTATTCTTCCCCTTGCCATACTGTATGTTGAAGTCGAATGCCTATACCTTCGTCACCCATTTCTATTGGGGCTCATTAAGGTCCTTCTACTCAAGGAAATACTTCAAGCTGTTGTGATCCGTCTTGACCACAAATTTGTTGCCCACCAAATATTGTCTGAATTTGGTCAAGGCATGCATGACTTCCAACATCTCCTTGTCATAAATGGAGTACAACCTCTTAGAATGACTGAGCTTCCTACTATTGAATACAATAGGGTGTCCTCCCTGCATCAAAACTGCCCCGATACCCTCACCGGATGCGTCTCAATCTAGTAGAAATGGAAATTTAAAGTCTGGTAATGCCAATACTAGACAAGTGCTCATGACTTCCTTCATGTGATCAAAGGATTTATGTGATTCCTTGGTCTAGATGAAAGCCCCATGCTTGGTAAGATCCATCAACGGTGCTCCAAGCTGAGAAAAACCCCGGACGAACCGCCTATAATAGTTGCACAGCCCAAAGAAACTCCTCAACTATGTTACGTTCCTGGGCATTGGCCATTCCATAATGGCCCTAATCTTTTCCTAGTGCACCTGTACCCCCTGTGCATTGATGATATGGCCTAAGTAAAGCAACTCTGTCATACTAAACTCACACTTGGACTCTTTGGCATATAATGACTGTGCCTTCATGATGCTCAATAAATCATCCAAGTTCCTCATATGCTAATGCCATGTCTTGTTGTAGACCAAGATGTCGTCAAAGAAAACCAAGACTGATTTCCTCAACTAATCCATGAATATGTGGTTCATGCAAGACTGGAACGTGGCAGGTGCATTGGTTAGCCCAAATGGCATAACCAGGAACTCCAAACGTCCAAAGTGACATTGAAATGTCATCTTATCTATGTCCTGCCCTCAGATACTGATCTGAACATAGTTACCAACTTAATAAGAACTCTACAAAGTTCTCGTTTTTGGGGGGGTCAAGTATTTTACCGCGTTTTTAAAAATGGTGCTACCAGTAGCACCCCCCCTCCATTTTTAGGTGTTTTTTTGATATTTTAAATTTTCTCATACATAATGTTCCCACTTTTCTTTTTAAATGATTGTTTTTTCATTTATCTTCAATTATTATTATTATTATTATTATCAACAATGTTTTTAGTCATTTTTCCATGCTTCTTTCAATCTTAAAATAGTTTTTACAATTCACATTTTTGAAAATAAGATTTTTTGTCCCCTTAATTAATTTATGGTTCCATACTTTTTTAAATATAGTGGAAAATATCATTTTTAACACATTTTTTACCTTTACTTTAAATAACACTATTTTTAAACATTTAGTAAAAAAATATAATTGAATTTTTTTTTGATAAATTAAAACTTAGAAAAAAATAAGAAAAATAAAAGAATTGAAATTTAAAAAGAAAGAAAAAAATTAAAAGGCAAATTAAATCTTAAAAAACTAAAGTGGAAA
>JZKD02S1288058.1:487262-511678 GCA_000966675.3 Picea glauca | reverse complement strand
CTTTTTTGTATAACCTTTACGAGTCCGAAAAAGTGATAAAAGTATACTCGGTTACATTCTCATTGATTTACGAGCATGAGAAAGAACAAAGACTAAGCTCAGTAACCTATTCTCATGTATTTACGAGCATGAGAAAGAACAAAGACTAAGCTCGGGATTGTTTTTATTTTTACACAAGCTTTAAAACGAAACAAAACTATGCTTGGACCTGGTTTCATTTTTACACAAGCTTGAACCAGAGAAAACTATGCTTGAGGTAAGTGGTTTCATTTTTACACAAGATTGAACCATAGAAAACTATGCTTGTGACTTCCCAATGCATAACACATGGATGATTGGTACTTAGCCCCCAGATTAAGAAACTAGCGGCTCAACATCCGCATGAAGCTTGAACCTAGTTTCATTTTTACACAAGATTGAACCAGAGAAAACTATGCTTGAGGTAAGTGGTTTCATTTTTACACAAGCTTGAACCATAGAAAACTATGCTTGTGACTTCCCAACGCATAACACATCGATGATTGGTACTTAGCCCCCAACTTAAGAAACTAGCAGCTTCACTTCAGCATGAAGTCCAGAGGCTGAGGCAAATGCCCCCCAAGCTTCGTGTCATCCAACTGCCAAGGAGAATGAAATGAAGCTTCAAATACTAGATGAAGGACTTGACTCAAACAGAGAGGGGGAAAACTATTTCATTATTTAATGAGCTTGACATAGAAACAAGAACTATGCTCATAACCACTATTTCATTTTTTAATGAGGTTGTTACACAGATGCGAAAACTATCCTCAAGTGGTTTCATTTTTTAACGAGCTTGAAATCAAAAAAACATGCTCAAAGACCTCTATTTCATTTTTTAACGAGGTTTCCGTAGAGACGCAAAAACTATCCTCGAAACCTCTGTTTCATTTTTTAACAAGATTGCCATAGAGACGCAAAACTATCCTCGGAACCTCTTCTTGATCATGGATTCCAAAAGGACAATGCTCCGGAAGGAGACCATGTCAAGGGAAAAAACGCGGTCATGGCTTCCAAGAGGTCTTCACTGGAAGGAAGAAATGCACTCTGGAAGGACACCATGTCGAGGGTCACGATAGGAGTAAAGAGATTAGGCTCTAACAACCCTATCGAAGAGATCACCATGTCAACTACTGGATATAAGTCATTAGAAGTTGAATCCATGGGTGACAATGCCACATAATTGACCTGTGGCGGGGGCGATACTGTCTGCATACAAGAACCATTCAGAGAGGCAATCCAGGCGGGGTCAATGAATGAAAGTTGATCAACAGTCACAAATCGTCCATCGTGAGGGAAAGATATCACATGAAAAAGAGTAGAGACAATATCTTTCATGGCATAGAAATAATCTCGCCCAAGGAGTAAAGAAAAATCCAAGGGGTCTTGGACTACCATGACATCAATGAAGACAGTTTTCCCTCCCAAAGTTACAAGAAACTAAGGAAGAGTCCCTAAAGGTTGACTAGTTCTTCTGTTAAAAGCCAACATATTCTGAGTAACCGACGCAAGTGGAGGACAACCCAAAGCTTTCCAAGCAATAGAGGACAAAATACTAACATACGAACCTTCATCTATCAATGTCTGGGGAACGTCCCGACTACAAACTTGTATGGTAATCTGGAAAGGAATGTAAGAGGGAAGACGAGGTCCAGTTAGCACATCCCAATCAAAACGGATGGCCTCATTACTTGGAGGGGGTCCAATGGGAGAAGGAGGAACACCCCTCGACACGACAGACTCTGTATCAACGAGAAAAACATGGGTAGTATCTGGTTTACTCTCTAGCGGGAGAGTAGGATCGATCGATGGAGAGATCAGATTGACCACTTGGGTTTCATTCTCCAAGGGGAGAATGGGGTCGACAGGTGGAAACAAATCGACCGCTTGGGTTTCACTCTCTAACGGGAGAGTGGGGTTGACCGAGGATGGGATCAGATCAACCACTTGGTCTACTGGTTCAACTAAGGACGTGACCAGATTGATGACATGATCAATCGGATTGACCGGTGAAGGGACCAGAGTGATCATTCCATCAATTACAGGTGGGTTGAGAGAAAGCTTGCAATAAGCAGCTGGGAGTTGAGGCTGTGAAACAGTCATGTCTTCCAGTAATTCCGAGGCTTTGTCCATATGAGGGCAAAGATGAGTTAGATGACTCCCTTTGCATAACATACATGGGAACTTGACTCTACTTTTCTTCTTCTCAACGGTATCTTGACTAGTTGACGGGGGTCGTCAGCATGTTGTTCAGAGGCTAACGACATGGGTTGGTGAGGATGTGTAGACCATACTTCTATAACCTTGGGTAGACCAGGGCAATCCTTAAGAAGATGGCTACCCTTACAAAGTTTGCAAGGGTACTTGGGCTTACCGGTTGTTTGGGTGATCTTGACATCATCAACACTCCCAATACGATTAATAGTAACTGGTTGTTTTCCAACATGTTTGACAGTGGTTGGAATTTTGGATCCTTTCTTATTTTTCTTCTTCTTATTCTTTCTTTTCTTCTTTTCCTTATTCACCAAGTTACTAGCTTCATAACTTTCACCCGACGAAGAAGATGAAATGGAAGGCGACATTGCAAGCGAAGAAGGTGAAGAAGACCTTACTGGTAAAGAAAGTGAAGGATCAACATGAGGTCGATGTTCTTGGGGGGAAGTGCTTATGACCAAAGAACTTACTGCATTCGGGATTACCTGAGTGGAAAACAACCACACCATCAATCCAATTGTGAGACTTGGAAGGCTCAAAGTAGCGATGTGAGGAGGACCAATGTTTCCATAAGAAGGAAAAACAAAAGGTTCCCCTGGAGCAGAGGTTCCTTCATTGGTCATTTCAGGAACAGACGCCATGAAAAACAAAAAACCAATCTAGAGTCCTCTAGGGAAAACAAACAGCAGACGCTAAAAATCTAGGAAGAAAGCAAACAAACAAAACCTTCTTAGAATGAACGCACTAGTTGGTGATGAAATCCAATGTCGCGGGAACAAAGTAAGAAGGGGATGAGATAGAGCGGGTGGAAAATTTACGTTGATGACCTGCTTAATGGACTTACACCCTGGTGCAAGCTCCCACACATAATCGTGCGTATACCCTACAAGGAGCCCGAGTGAGTTTGGCCAATGTCGATTCTAGGTACCGTGAAGACTTGCCCCTCCACAGTCACCTCGTGTAAAGAACCTAGAAAGATAGGCCACTAAGATTACCACCAACAACAATAAAGCCTGGGGGGATAGTCGACAGTCCGATCCACACGCAAGGGCAGGGTATCTAGCCTGAAATTAACTCAAAAGGCTTCCACTCATCATTGTGGATATACCTCCGAGTGACCCCCGTAATACATGCAATCTCTACATTGATGTAAAAAAAGCAGGGTGAGTAACTTTTCCAATATCAATGCGACCTTGTGCTTGACCCTTGTGTGAGAAGGGCTTCCCAGGACAAAATGTAATAAGTGGATTTAACTCTCCCTATCATAAGATACTATGTTTGTTTGCAGCTTTGGAAAGTTATCTTTCACACCTATTCCAAAGCCCTACAACTAATCTAATGTAGGTTTGCTACCAGAAAATATAAAAATGTCTAATCAATTTTTATAAGTGCTTTATTTTATGGTTGTTGTTACTCAAAAGGAAGATGGCGTGGACAATATGTTGTTTTGACCAACTCGAAAATTATGCAAAGATATGAAGATGCAATTTTTTCATTTCGATGAAAGCTATGCTACGAGAAGGAGAAAACATTTATCATTCCCATATGCAAAATGTCCCAAAATATAGTAAACTCATCAATATCAAGATTCTTAAGAAATGAGAAAAAAGGTACTGAACACCAATGCACGATTCATGCCCCCCCCTGGCCATGAGGGGGAATTTTTTTCATAATTTAAGATAAAAAATGCCAAGAATCATGCAATTTCGCTACTTCAAATGCAAAAATACCCCCAATCTAAATCAAGAAATTAAATCTTTTTGTTTTAAAAATTTCACTAAAAGAAATAATGAACTTTCTTAAAACAAAGAAACCCAAACTAAAAGTTCTCTTTTAAAGTGAATTATTCAGAAGAAATCTGACCTTTCCCTAAACAATTCTAAAGAAAATACACGCTTTGTAATTGAAAGACACTCAAAGCAAGAGACTAATCCTTCAAAACCAAACAAGACAAAAGTGGCTAAAAGAAACTCAAAGGATGTCAAGCAGACTGCAAACAGATCAATATAGGCTCCAAAAGTTCAATCTAGCTAATCAAAGCAAAACTAGGCATCAAAAAATAGGACATCCTAATTCCAAACACAAATTTCAAAAGGGTTCGCAGCCTAGCTATAGGGTGCAGTGCGAACACTAGTGAAGTTCGTAGTCTAGACACAGGTAGGGTGCGAACACCTCGCACTGGATTACACAGAAGGGTGCGAACTCATATGATTCTCGCAGGCCACTAAAGGTTACAGTGCGAGAATGCCTGTAAACACAAAAATTTGGAAAAAGGACACAAATTTTGAGTGAACTTTCAAATCCAGAGAGTCTTGATGGATCTCCCACAGACTCAGAGATCAGAAAACAAGAAATCAAAGCAAGGGAAACTAGACTAACTAGGAAACAATCCTATCCCCAGTGGAATCGCCAATTTTGTTATTGGATAAATCCGTAAGTGCGGACACAAACCGATCTCCCTAGATCCACCTGGATCTAGAACAAAGTAGGACAGAATAATACTCTTTCCCTAGATTTAGACTATTGAATGAACTAGGAGGCAAGAATCATGAACATACCTTATGATCGCTTCCTTGGGTCTTTGTTGTTCCAGCTTTCCTCCAATGCTCTTGTACTGTTAAGACCACAACAATACAAACCAATCAAAGTGAAGGCAACTCAACATATTCAATAATCAATCTAAGTATATGATCAAGGAGTTATGCAATAAAGTGACAATAGCTTTATAGGAAAGAGACATATTATTGTATTAAATTGAATATGAAAGAGAGATTACAACCATTGCCTTGATGTTGTAAGGTCCCTTCTAGCTGCCCTTCATTCCCCACACACTTCTTGCTCCAAGGATTCTAAGACCATAGATCTGATAGCTATTCACAATCTATCTTGACAAAGAAAATCTCAAAGCCACTCTAACCAAGCCAAAGCTAACAAGCTCAAGAATCAACAAAGCTAACCCAAGCTAACTTTCTCCATGAGAACTCCTCTCCTCTTATAAGTTGAAGAGGATAAGGTGAGGAGGTTAGGATGATCCCACTAAATCATGAAAGAGAGTAAGACCCAAACCATTCAGATGCCACCTCACCATAGAAGTTTCTCCTTCTAGAAGATTCGAGAAAACGCTCATTTTTCCCACGTGCAGGCATTCTCGCACCCTAGCTATAGAGAAACCTGCGAGGTGTTCACACCCTAGCTATAATGCAACCTGTGAGAATGGGTCATTCTCGCACCCTGCCTATATAGCAACCTACGAACTTCCCTTTTTATAAGGTTTTTACATAGGAAAAATAAACTTCTTTTCTCAGGAGAAGTTCTTCTCCCTTCTCTCTTTAGGAACTCAGGCCACCGCCCCTTCTGAAGGCAACAGATAGGTTTACATTGTTAACGATCATAGGGATGCCGAAAATAATGTGTAACACTTTTCCTTCAACAAATTCTCCTTCATGGAGCATTTTAGAATACATAGTTGATCTTCCCTCAACAATAGTCCATCCCGGATCATGTACTCTATCCATTGGCTTTTTCCCTTGAGAATTGGATTCTTAGATGCCTCATATGCCTCTTTGAAATTTGGATCATCCCCGTACATTTCCTTGAGGTTATCAAAACCCAAAGTCTTAACTCTAAATTCCCACATAAGTAAACATTTCTTGCTCAAAGCATCAACAACTTTGTTGGCAATTCCATAAATATGATTAATCACAAAAGTAAAATTATACATGTATTCAACCCATTTAGCATGTTTTTAGTTCAACTTCTCCTGTCGAGTCAAGAATCGCAAAGCCTGATAATCGTTGTACAAAACGAACTCTTTTGGAACCAAATAGTGCCTCCATTTCTTCAATGCTTGTATGACTGCATAGAATTCTTTGTCATACATGGAGTACTTAATCTTTGCTTCATTCAATTTTTCACTGAAATACGTGACCGACCTGTTGTCTTGGCTTAATACTGCTCCAATGGAAAATCCACTTGCGTCACACCTAACCTAGAATGTCTTGCTTAAATCTGGAAAAAACAGAATTGGTTGCTCAGTGATCTTCTTCTTCAATAGGTTGAAGCTCTTCTCCTCTTCCTCCATCCAGTGAAAATATTTATGTCTTTTCTTCACTGTACCCATCATCATTGTTCTAATTCCACTAAATTTTCGAGTGGATTTTCTGTAGAAGCTAGATAAACCATGGAAGCTTCGAACTTCAAACATGCTCTTCGGAAATGGCCAATCCTTAATCGCCTTTATCTTTTCTGGATCCATTTTCAATTCATTTGTAGAGATAACAAAACCCAAATAAATGAGTTTTGTCCTCATAAATGATGATTTCTTCATGTTGATCAACAATTTATCTTGCTATAAACTTCTCATCACTGCAACTAAATGCTTCAAATGCTCTGCTTCAATTTTTCTAAAAATTAATATATCATCAAGATATACAATGACAGATTTCCCAATGAAATCCTTCAGGACTTCGTTCATCAACCTCATGAAAGTACTGGGCACATTCGTCAAGCCAAATGGCATTAAAAGATATTCATACATCCCTTCATTCATCTTGAATGTTGTCTTCCATTCATCACCTTATCTCATTCTAAAATGATGATATCTGCTTGTCAAATCAATCTTTGAAAAAAACTCTTCTCCACCCAAGCAATCCATCAATTCATCCATCCTTGGAAATGGGAACCTGTACCTGATGGTAATTTTGTTGATTTCCCTTGAGTCTCTACACATTCTATAGCCACTATCCTTCCTTGGGCTGAGCACTGTTGGAATAGCGCATGGAATGAAGCTCTCCTGAATCAATCCTTTATCCATTAAGTCATGGACCTATCTCTTAACTTCTTCATTCTCCTACTGCATCAACCTATAAGATGCTTTGTTTGAAAAACTGGCTCTAGGTATAATATCGATATGATGGATTATACTCCTAATAGGTGGCGATGAACAAGGTAGTTATTCCACTACTTTATCAACAAATTATTCCAGCAACTCCTGGATTTCTTCTGGTAAATCAGCTATCCTAGTATTGTTCAAAACAATTCTGGGCTTCCTAACCAAAATGAATTGTGTGTCTTCCTTCTTCTTGACTTCCTTAAGAAGTTCCTTCCCACTCATGAGAAGTACAATGTTGCTCATCTCTGTTTTCACCTCTTTATCCTTAATTGGCAGTAACATGTGCATCCTACCATTTTTATCCAGAGTGTACATGTTCTTTCTCCCATCATGCACCACATTTATGTCATATTGCCATGGTCTACCCAGCAATTGATGAAAAACATCCATGGGAATGACATCACTTAATATCTCATATTTATATCCTCCTATTTTAAATTCAATTAAACACTATTTAGTGACATTTACCTAATGTCCTTTTTGTAGCCATGAAACTTTGTATGCGCTTGGATGAAGAACAGTCTCCAGCTCCATTTTTTCTACAATTTCCGTGGATACAAGATTATCTATGCTACTACTATCCACTATGACCTTGCATACTCTATATTTGTTTTTGCAAGAAATCCGAAACAAATTGTTTCTTTGGGCTGGGTTCTTTGGCTCCTTCTTCGGTTTCAAGAGAACTTTTCACATCATCAAATATCTTCCACCCTTAGTGTCCTCTGCCTCAACATTCCATCCTTGAGCTTTGGAAATGTGAGTTTCACCACCATATTTCTTCCTATATGGACACTCATAGGATTTATGTCCTATTTTTCCATAGACAAAGAATTTCACTTCACCTCCTCTGCCTCTTCCTCTTCCTTTGGCTCAAGGAAAAGTATTTCTATCAGCATACTACCTCCCCTGTGAGCTTCGTCCTCTCTCAGATTGAGTTTGAGGTTTGTTCCCCTATTCTTTAGGATTCTAATTTCTATCCTGGGCAATTGTCTTGCCTCTGCTTTGACTTCTGCCTCAACCTCTTTGACCTTGCTTTCGACTAAACTTCTCTTCAGCTTTTAGAGCCATCTGATAAGCATCTTGTATGGTTCATATGGTCATCATGCTCATCTCGTCCTGAATGTCATATCGTATACCATTCATATACCTAGTGAATTTCTCATCATTGCTTTCCCAATGACCTGCTCTGATGTTTATTCTATAGAACTCTTCGGTGTATTCTTTCACTGACATCATCTTCTGTCTCAAATTTTTCATCCTCCAAAACAGATTTATTTGATAATCATTTTTGCAACCATTCTATCCCATCTCTTGATTTTCTTCTTGCCCTTGCAATGTCTGTCAGCCTGCAGATCATCCCACCATAGTGTTGCATGCCCTTTAAGTCTAGTAATGACATGTTTGAATTTCTTGTCTTCCTCAACATCCTCGTAGTGGAAGTGTTTGTCTAGAGCTCTAATCCAATCTAGAATTTCTTCAATGTCTAGGGTGCAATCGTACATTGGAATGTCCATTTTTTCCATAACACCTATCCTTGCAACAACCTTGAATAGGCGTTCTTCTGTAGCATCTTAGACTGCAACTTCTTCTCCTTCATTTTTAACTTCATTTTCACTTTAAACTTTTCTGATATCCCTAGCATCAACTGTTCTCCTCTGTGTTGTCTCCATAGCATCAAGTCTGGCATGTAATTCACACATTTCTCTTTCCACTGCTAGATCAGGTATGGGCCTTTCTCTTCTTCTCGGTTGCATGGATGTAAAATTCCACTTTTCTCTCTACTGTAGAAAGAAAATAATTTGTTCTCCACTCTGATACCACAACTGGTGCAGACCTCCTACCCTCAGGCCAAGATCCGTGCAGGATCTTCTGTAAACCACAACAAGGGTTAACTGAACTCCTTGTTTAAGCCCGCAAAGGATTTTGGGTCTCATGAGTTGGGCACTTTGAATACAATGCCAAAATCCTTGGCAATATGCGAAATGTGAAATTTTGAATGGGATTAAAGTGTAAGCCCCCTCTTCATCCCCTTTTCCAATATGACCATATCTAAGCCTTAACACAAGAACCTTTCGCAACTTGTGACTTCGTGAGTTGGAGCACCAACCTCTCATGCTCTTCTCTTGCAAATCCCAGAAACACGATATGTCAACGAAGGTAGACTCCACCCAAAGCGATGAACGCACATCACCTGTCACCTTTGTTTACTCTGCTTACAGAGTGGGTCCTTGCCACCTGTTCGCACGAGTCTTTGACTTTCGCAAGTTGAGAGAACAACGAAAAGCCATTCCTCTCCCTCTACAAATCCCTAACTTTGAAATTGTGCCTTCGATGAGATTGATAGTTGTGTGCCTCCCTCGATCCAATGGCCCTCATTGTATCGGGATTTTGGCAATCAAAAATCCACAACAATCGACCCAAGCCACTGGTCACTCCATTCCCCGAACTCCAATACACGAATTCACATACGAGATCAACGTCCCTCATTGATTTGGATATGACGGTCACTATCCTTCCTAATCTTAAGAGTGTTGAAAGACACTCAGTCTTAATCCTTCCAATGTTCCACAAGATCCCAAGGCTCAGGGAACTTTGGCACTTCCTCTTGAAGCAATTCCACCATCCGATTCAACTTCTCAAGGACTTTTGGCCAAATGACTTGGCGTCCTCCCCCTTGAACTTGACTTCTATGAGACGATTTCGACCTCCACCTCCCTTGAACACTTCATAGGTTCTATCTCTTTTGATATTTCACTTGCAAACTCACAGCTTCCAAAAGGGTTCCTGCATGCACTCCTTGCAACGATTTCCAAATAACCTTTGGTTATTTGGGTCTTCGACTCTATGCACCTCTTGCACAGAGTCTACAAAATCTTGAGTGCGAAGGATGGCATCCTACAAGGTGGGAGGCTTGTATGCCTTCACCCATCCTCTCAAAGTTTCGGTGAGTCCCTCTGTGAATAGCATGTTCAACCTAGGATTTGACATATCTATCACTACCATGGATACCCGCTGAAACTCCATGATGAACGCCTTTGTTGTGTCAGTTTTTCTCAACTGGGCTAGATCCTTAAAGTGGATCTCGAGATCCCTCTTGTCAAAACTATCCATGAGCCTTTATGTGAACTCCCTATAGGAAGTGATGCGACTGTGACCCAATGTCACCTATCCATGATACCACCACTCGTTTTCCTCACCCTCCAAGTGTAAGGTCGTGAAACTAATGGCCTCTATCTCAGTCATCTAGTTGAGCTTGTAGTATGTGTCTAGCTTCTGTACCCAAGATCTAGCAATGCATTTGGATTATCCATCGAAATAAAGTATCATGAGTTTACCAAATTTTCAAATGAAATCCATGTTATTCCCCTGCTACTATTGCATTCCTCCTCTCTGTATCTCTTTGGGATGGTTCCTGAGTCTAAGTCCACAGTACTTGACTAGGGTCATGTCCTGATGGAAGTCATGACCCAATGCTTTGTACTCCCTCCTATACTCTGCAATTTCCTCTATAAGAGTGGGTGGCTTTTGTGCTATCGGTGGTGGTGTTGCTACTGGGGGTGCCCTCTGGAAACTGGGAAACAAGGGTCTGGGAATCCTAATCACAGAGGTGTATGTGCGAGAGGGTGACTGGGGTCTTCTTCCTTCTCTTGAGTTCCCCTATGTTGCATGCGAGACTTGTTTGTCTGGAGTTCCCACTCTAGCCAATATATCAACCACCTATGCCAAGGACTAAGACATGGTCAGTTGACTAGCTAACATATCATTGATAACCTGCATGAAAGATTTCTCTGGATCTACAGGGGCCTTGCCACTGCCCTCTGGTCACTAATATATATCCCCTATCATTGTCTCTTCCTCATGCTCTGCCCTTCTCTCTGCTTCTCTATGTGCCTCTTCCTCTTCCTCTGAGCTAGGAGGAAAAGGGGGGAAATTAGGCCTATGCCTTCTTTCCTTATGCCTATTGCAAGTGACATATTCATCACCTATGTGTTCACGGCCCTCTGGGTCTTTTGCTACACTCATTGTATTTATTCATAGGATGGTAGGACTAAAGCTATGATACCACTATAATGTTCCTAACTTGGCTAGTCTAGGAAACACTGCTAATGTGTGTGTAGGATCAATCATTTACAACATATACATGGTCATACAAATAATGAATGCGACAAAGGACTGCAAAGTTTATATTATGATATCTCTATGGATTACAATAGGCAAAATGTGGATGAATAAAATTACAACACTCGGCTAGATCAAAATACAAAAGGATCTTAGCCAAAATACAAATAAACAAAAAAACATAATACCTAGAACATGTGAGCACTGCGAGATCAATGGATGCGCTGGACCTATGGCAGCTCATACGGTAACTGCTGGAAGTCTGGAAAGTTCTTCCTGGGAGATATACCTCTCGGAATGGCCTGGAAACTATCCCAAATGATGCTCCCTACCCTATTCCTCAGTACTGGTAATTTTTGAACCCCTCTGTTGGAGGGTTTGGACTCCGGATGGATACCCTTGGGGGATGTGCCCCTCTTTCTCTGGAAAAATGCATCCTAGTGATTCCACCATCAAAATCGGATGAGATGTGTCTCAAAATGGCTGCCTTGGTCTACTGGGAAATGGGTCAGAAGGTTTTTCTTGGATATGTCATGATGCTCGCTCGGGAACCCTTAATGTATCTTCCAAAAGTGTTGCACTCCCAAGTCTAGTAAATGTGCCCCAGATGATTCCTCCGTTGAAATCTAGCAAGGAACCAGGAAAAATATGCACCTTGCCTTCCTCTCAAATGGGTCGAAGGGAAATCTCAGAATCCTTCTTGGATGGGACAAGTCGATCTCTAAACCTCCCAAAAGTTTCGCCCTCCCTCTAGATGAATGCGACCTTGCTATTGAATACTAAGTAACTACTACTGAAGGATGATGGAAGACCTGTGTGATCTTTCTAGTAACTAGGGTGTGTCTCTCAACACCAAAATCAACCAACTGGTGTCTTCCTCCTAGAATCCACTGAACTATCTCTCATGAGATGTTCCTCTCTCCTCAGTGACAAGTCATAATCTGCATAATGATGAATTAGGTCACTAGCCCTTCCTTTATAGCTTTCCAAAACCCTAAATCACTATTGAAACCCTAATTCGTTGTTGACTTTTGAATATAACACCTGTGACTAGAGTGACCTCTAGTAACCCTGTTTACCCCTTTTCTGGCCCTGGCTATAGTCTAATGGGGCGGTTTAGACCATTAAGACTCCTCTATGGAGCTCCTATTTGGAAAGGGACATTACAAACAAGTATATGCGTGTATAATCCAACGACACATATTAAATAGACAATCTGATTGAAGGGTTGTTGTTTCACTTTGTGATTTATTGATCAGTTACGATTCAATTATATGAACTGAATCATTGTTCTTGGGTGTTGGATATTCATAGTGTAATGGATCATGAGTGAAAGGATAAAAGAAAAATTCCATGATAGAGTTGGGTCGGCTATTTTCTTTGCAAAATGAGTTGAACCATATGAAATGAAAAATTACAGTATGAACAGAGTGAGAAGAAATTCATAGACGAAGAACAGAAGCAGAACAAAGATGAAATGGTGAAAAGAGAAGAATGTACGAGAACCTAAGAGCATGAGAAGAATAGAGAAAGAGCATATGGTAAATGAAAACAAATAGAGCCGAGTATGAAAAGACAAAAGCAGAGTAGAATTGTAGAATAGGAGAAGAGAAAAATTGCAGAAAAGAGAAGAAATGGTAAGCATTGACATATATGTATTCTTGTAAGATATCATTCAGGCAATTTTTTTTAATCAGGGTGGTAGGGTGATTCTAGGAAGGACTGTGGTCCTCTATTATTCAAGTTTATTCTTGAATATTGGGAGTTGTAGCTTCCATCTAGTTGTGTCTAGAAAATAGGGTGGTAGGGTGGTGCTAGGGAAAACTAAGAGTTTTCTGTGTGCAAGTTGGTACTTGTATAAGTGGAAGTAGGTGCTTCCATCCAGTTGATGTTGGATATCATAAGGAGTAAATATGCTTCTTTCTATTGGGTGCTAAAGAAACTTGAGGGTTGGTGCTCTCCATAAGTTGTAGCTTGTTAAAAAAGATGTTGTAGTCTCATTTTGAGTTGGTGCTCAAAGCTAGATGATGTATTAAAACATAAAAGACTGCTTATCATTCTAAGAAGAAGAGGTTTTCTCCCTTTATGGGTTTCCTCATGAATATTTGTCTCTGGATTTATCATGTGTGTGATTGATGTTTACTATTTCTGTTATTTATGTCTTGCATAATATTGATTATTAGTTGGAGAAGAGTAACAATATTTTTACAAACATAAAATTGTTTAAGCACAGTAACAACTGATTCACCCCCCCCCCCCAGTTGTCTTAGTAATTTCAACAAGGACTCTTGAAACCCAATGAGAAAATGTTGTATCCTTTATTTTTCTTCCTTGAGGTAAGAACATACTTCAACATTTCCTAGAACATCTTATGATATGCATCCAATGTAAGTTGACCCAACTCATGCTCATGGGATTCCTTGATTTTGTTTTAAATTACTTCTCCGATAGGTATGCTTTTATGACGTACTTCTCAAATTTCTTCCACATCAACTTGGCTTCTTTCAACCCCTTAACTTCCTTGAGATCTTCCAAAAAAATAGAGGCTCCTCCATTCATATTGAAGATAGAAACGTTCAATTTTGTATTGTCCAAGTAATTATGTACCTGCAAATACTTTTTCAAACCCAACAACCAAGCCTCGACTTATTCTCCCTTCTTTATTTCTCCATAGAAGGTAGGTGGCTTAGAATTTTTTAATTCCTCAATTAGAGAACTCTGTGAATATCTATTTTTCTTCTTCCTAGGAACACTCGTCCTAGTGTCACTACTAGACAACTCCTCAAAAGTGGACTTCCTATTGGAAGACTTTTTGGATATGCTTCGACCAGATCTTCCCTTCTTTAGTTCTCGATGCATTTTCTTGGAAGAACTATTTCCTACATTTATATGTCTCATTCCATGTTGTTTGGAATCCGAAGGGGTTTTCAACCTTTTCACTGCTGCAAATCTACGTTGCTAGGACCTTGCTATAGGTACTTCATAATATCAAACAAGCTTTGTAGTAGTACTGCATTCATCTCTTCCTGTTCAATATGGGATCTCATGAACCTCTCATTCTCTACCTTCATACTTTTGACAATGCATACTAAGTCTAGAGGGGTTTCTCTAGCCATCCTACCATCACATTCCTCATCTATAAAGTGTGATGTGTCTTCCATGCTATGCTTCACCATTCACCTATACTTGATTTTTAGTATGTCCTACGTGCTGAAACAAAAAATCATTATTAGTCTTTACATTAAACAATTTTTGTTTGAAAACAAAGTTTGTTGGACAGTTGGTTGTCATTGAAGTCAATCCCTGGAGATTGATTTCAACCTTCGGAGAAGTCTAAAATCTCCAGAGATATGGTTGATATTAATGGTGAATTAGTTTTCATTGATGTCAAAAAGAGTGGTTGATGTCAGCAGATGTGATGGGTAAATTTGATGAAGTCTACACGAAGCCCCAAAGGTGTGGTTATGGGACCCAAAGTTGGTTGAAAAATATTTTTCAGACAATTGGCTTAGGTTGAAGGACAATTGGTATGGATTATTGGTTTTCATTAATTTCAACCCTTGGAGAGTGATATTATATATTGATGTCAAACCTTAGAGATTGATGTCAACCCTTGGAGAAGTCCGATAGAGAATTTTGGTAGCACAAATGAATGGGTAAGGGACCCATGTATTTTTGAGGTATAAAGGCATGAAGATCAATGAATTTATAGGTAAGACTACTCTAGATGGATATTATATGTTATTCCATTTCCGGTGATATGTGGAATGTAACATAACTCCTCATGGTTAGAGAGTTATGACCATATGAAGTTGGAGAACCCTTATGAGTTATCTAGAAGCCCCTAGAAGGTCAAAGAAGTCAATTATTCTAGAATATCCTAGAAGAAGTGTACTAGTAAAATTGATGGTAACTAGGAGTTAATCATGGGTATAGTTGTTGCATTAATAAAATAATTAAAAATAAATTAGTTGCAAGAGGAAGTTGTGAGGTTGCTAATTATGGTAAAGTAGTTTTGATGAGAAAATTGAATAGTCAAAGTGGTAGACCAAGAAATAAATTAAATAATAAAGTGGTTGAAACAATAATTTACTAAGGGAAAAGAAGTTATGAATTGACTAATTATAGAAACATTAGTTGCAACAAGAAGTTGTGAGTAAAGATAAATTATTTAAGTAATAAAGTAGTCAAAGTGTTTGCAAAGAGAAATTATTTAAATAATAAAGTGGTTGCAAAAAGAAGTGGCGAGTTTACTATTTATAGATAAGTCAAAGTGGTTGAAAAAAAAATTAATTAAATAATAAATTTAGTTGCAACTAGGAGTGGAGAACATACTATCTGTGGAAAGTGGTTAAGATAAGTAGACAAAGTGGTTAAGTTAAGTGGACAAGTGGTTAGAAGTAGGTTATCCCTAAAAGAATGAAAGTGTGTTAAGTTGGTTAGAAGGTAACCCCTTGAGGAAGCTACATGGAATTATAAATAAGAGAGGAAGGCTCTCCCATTAGCACCCATTGAATATCATTGAATATCTATTTTGTGAAAGGTTATTTGGGCAGGTATTATTGATAGAGAAAAAGTGCAGAAAAAAAGTGTGATAGGAAAAGTGTGGCCAAAAAGGTGGAGCAGAGAAATCATGACAGAAAAAGTGTAGTAGAAAAAGTGTGGAAGAAAAATCATGGAAATAAAAGTGTGGCAGAAAAAGTGTAGGAGAAAAAATGCAGCAGGAAAAGTGCAGAAGAAAAAGTGCAGCCGAAAAATTGTGGTAGGAAAAGCGTGGCAGAAAAAGTGCAACAGAAAAAGTGCGGAAGAAAAAGTGTTGTAGAAAAATCGCAGCAGAAAAATCTCTATGGCAGATTCGAGACAACAAAATCGTGGCAGCAGAATGATACAAGAAGAAAAAGGTATGGTTTTTATATGTGTAGTGTTGAATCTATGAATCTGGTGGAGCAGTTTCCTTGTAAATATGTTGGATTCCCTCTTGGAAGTTAATGGTTGTTGTAGAGTTGATCTGAGGAAGATCTACTAAATTTTAGTATTGGCTCATGTTTGGGGGATTTTGGTTGAGGTATGTTGCTGAAGATATTGGTACAGATAGAGGTTGTATAATAGTGAGGTTGTGGCACATGGTTGATGTTAGGATTTATAGTATTTGATTTATGGAGAGTGTGGTGCATTGCTAGAAGTATCTTGTTGGTTATCTTGGTGTATTACCCTAGGCCAAAATGAATTGTAAATGTAAATCCAAATGTACTTAAGATGGTGAGCTATTTGATATCATTTTTGTATGCACATTCCATGGTATAGTGTGCACATGTACTGCGCACTAAAATTATGAAGTGTGCACATTCCAAGATAATGTGTGCAACAAACCTAAGTGTGCACGATTTTGAGGCTAGGGAGATTTTGTGTATATGTTTTGTTTTATAGGTTGGTGAGCCAGTTCTTATAAGCTAGGAGGCTTATGTGTTGAATTAGGCTAGAGAGCCTAGATGTTAAAGGCCAGTGAGCCTATTTTTGTATATGTCATATCATTAATAAAAAATGCATCGTTGTGTGTAGACTAACCATGATAAAAGAGTATGAGGGACTAAACTCCAATAGTTAGGGAAAGGGGGGGATAAAATTTAAGGAAAGGGGATAATCTAGGGAGCTTAAGCCAAAAAGAAATATTATATTAATATTCCTTAAAGTATAAAGTTTGAATAATTATTTTATCCTAAGTTCTAAGTATGGGGACAAGTGGACCAAAGTAGCTCTCAACATGACAGGTGTCAAGTTGGGAACATGCATACATATAGTTTGGACTTAGTTCATTTCCCCATTCCTTCCATCATCATTCACTCACTCATTCATTTTTCCTCTGTACCTTTTTGTTACTATCATTGTAACTTTAACCATAGCCATACCTGTACCAATACATGACTGAAGAAGTGGGTTGTGAGGCCCATGAGAAAATCTCTCGAGGTGAGAGAATTGTTGGGAATTTATTTCTGGAAGGTCCCAAACTGCAACTACAAGGTTCTGATACTTCTTATCTAGTATATTTCTAAAGCCCCAGAAAGGAAGTGGGGAAGCTAAAGGATCATTGAGAAGAGAAGAACCTCCTAGGGTGGGATAGGCATGTGGGGAATGAGGGAATGTAAGTTGTTATTTTGAGTAGGCACATGTGACAGTCTTTCTTGTTTTCTGAGATACATCAGCCTTGTTAGGAACCCCTTTACCCAAGTGGAGTTTAGTCCCAGCTCGAGAGTGACCCACTACTGAGTGATGAGAAACATGGTCTAAGGCTAGGAGGTTCATGGAAGGTCTGCACGCAGTTGGTGATATTTTTACCAAGATAAGTGTCCATTTTGTGTTAAATTGCATGTTGCATTATTATGTATGCGTTCATTTTTATGGGTTTTTCCTGTGTGTGGTTTATACGTGTTTTTATATTTATGAATAATGTCTATCTATGTTGCATGTATATGTTTACTTTTATTTTCGTATGAATCTATGCATTAACAAAATGTATTTCTCTATTTTAAGCTTTATATACAAAGTTCCCCAATAGTTTCTATGTGCATATGTTTAACTTGGATACAGTTTGAAAATTTGATGTGGCATAGCTGAGTTGGATGCTAGAGATGTTACAATAAGTGCAGTTGGGCATTGGGGATGTTACAATATGGTATCAGAGATCCAGTTTTCAACAATGAGCCTAGATGGGCTGAGGAAGTTGAATTGAAGAAAATTTTCAAAGAGAATTGATTTTTAAGTGGCCAAATTTCTAGTTACAGAGCGTCCATGGTAAAAATTAGAAGCAATTGTGTGGAATTGAGAAAAAGCCCCAATTTATGTTGTTAAATTCATGGGAAAATTGAGAAATTTGGCCAAGTAGTGAGATATTCCTAATTTAATATATGTCCTAGCAAATTCAGACCTGGAATTGGTTGAATTTGAAGTTATAGGGAAGCCATGACAGATGCAGCGAGATTAATTGATAAAAATTCTCAATTCGTGAATTGAGTTTGGGAAAAATTTGTTCGAGGAATGTCAACCAACAATGATTTGTTGTTACTGAGGTTGAGTTGGTGTTATTGGAGTGAAATTGAAAAAAATTCATAGTTGTTGAATGCCTATGGTGAAAATTGGGAAAATTTTTGGTAAAATCCCCAATTTTTGCAACGGAATTCATGAGGAATTGATGTGCATAAAAAAAGGAATGTGCGTAGGTGTGTGCACTAAAAATGAATGATGCGCAGTGAAAAGATTGTGATGTATGGAAAATAAGGGTGCATGGCTATGCACATTTAATTTCAGCGTTGCATGGTACAGAGTGAAAATGCGTGGAAAATATTGGCACGCAGGTTTGCGCACTTAAATTTGGTGTTGCGCAGTGCATAGTGGCAATGCACGGAAAATATTGGTGTGCGGGTTTGTGCACTAAAATTTGGCGCTACATGGTGCAGAGTGGTAATGAGAAGAAAATATTTTTGCACGGGTGTACGCACTAAATTTAGCATTGCGTAGTGCATATTGAGTGGTGCATGTGTAATACTGGCGTGTGGTTTGCACATGCATAATAATGGTGCTCGTGGTGTGTGCAGTATTAACTGAGAACATAGGAATTTTGTTGGTTCATGTGCAATGTGGGTATATTTTGTCCTGCGACAATTTAATTGATGGTGCACGTGGAGTACTGATGCGCGGTAGGGGCGTACTAAACTGTGACATGATGCAACACATAGAATATTAGTGTGCGACAAAAAAATTGTGTGCAATAGGTATTATTGCATGAACCAAAATTGTGCACAGTAGATATTGGCGCACAACACAAAAGTAGTGTGCACCAGATATTGGCGTGACATAGAAGTGATCCACATTGGTTATAAGTGCGCAGAGAATGCACTACCTTATGGTTTATTTTTTCATACTAAATATGGTTCTACATGATCAAATTTGTGCGTGTAAATTCGTTTGGATGGTCTACAATAGTTGAAAACTAACGAATTTATGCAACATTTTATACCGTTTGAAGGTCATATTTTTTCAGCGCATTTTTGAGGCCCTAAACAACATTTTTAGCTACTCAAAAACCATGAGAACAAATTCTACCAGGGTACACTTTGTCTCTACATTTCAAATGAAAGAGCTCAGAGAGATCTTTATAGTGTTGTAAATCATTCTCCAAACAAAGCTTTTATGAGGAAGTTACAGGACAAATAGTGGAGTCTAAATTTTAAGACCCAACTAAATTCAAAGGGCCATAACTTTCTTCTCTTGAATCAGATTGAGGCACATGAGCAGTCTATAGAAAGCTATTGAACCATAAAAAATATTCCTTTAGTTGAAATAAAATTAGCAGCATGTTAAAAATGTTTAATATGGAAAAGAAGGTACCTATAGCATTCCAAACCAAAAACACTAATTGGCCTAGAACTTCAGTAGGTTGTAACTAGCATCCCAAAACCCAGTAAAAGATGAAACTTGGATAGACTGTCCAAAATATGTATATGAATAAATCCAATTGAGCTCCTACTAAAACTCCAATGGATTAGGTTCAAAAATGCATAATTATAACTCATAATTATAACTCAAGACTCAGAATTGAGCATGGAAGTAGGAAATGGAAAGTTATTGGAAAGTGGAATATAACTATTCAAATATAAAATTGATATGAATATACAATTTCTCGGAGAATGAGAATAAATAAGTCTAATATATTACTGAACTATAATGGTTCATATTTTTCATGAAATTGATGAGTCGGTTAACCTGACAAAGTTTTGTTGGTTGCACATTTTGCAAAGTTAACAACAACTAGACCAGGATCAGGATTAGTATAGAGTGCATAGAGATGGAATATTCATAGGGGGATTATAGCCAAGAATATGAGATGAGAGGGATAGATGTCCATATGGGCATTGAAGGAACAAACTCTAATGGGTATGGAGAAGGAAGCGATGAAAACATGAATATGGTAGAGACCATTAAAAATTTGAAGAAGGATGTCCAAAGACATAAATATGATAATTAAATTCTTATGAAAGCTAAGGAGTAGTAGGAGGACTTCAACATGAAGTTAATGCAGAGCTTGAATAAAATAGAAAATAAATTGGATACAGAGAGTGGCTCAAGCAAATCAGAAAGTCACAGGTCTCCTGATGAGAAAAGAAGAACAAGATGTGTTAGAAGACATCACCATCACTCCCCGAGGCATTCCAATAAGAAACCACATGGAATATCAGTTCCATCCTCTTTCAGGAAGAATAAGAGGTTCTAGGTGGATGAGCTACGAGGAGAAATGAACAAAATCAAATCTCCTACATTTTATGGTGAGCACAAGAAGGATGAAGATGAAGAGACATGGTTGTTGGGCATGATAAAGTGTTTTCAATTGCATAATTATTATTCTCATGCAAAAGAAATAATTTCCATCTATCAAATCAAGGGAAAGGCATCCATGTGGTGGGATCATCTTGTGCAAGTGCGGCAAATTAAAGAGAAAAATGTTACTTGGAAGGAATTCAAGACACATTTTGGAAAGAAATATTTGACTAAGAAATACTATGAAAAGAAAATGAAATATTTCTTTGAACTGAAACTTGGGAGTATGACCATAGATGAATACGAAAGAAGGTTTTTATAATTGTTGAATTATGTTTCTTTCATCAAGGATGAGACAATTAATATTCAAAGGTATTTGAGAGGATTTTCATCATTCATCGGTGACAAAATACAATATGATGATCCCAAAACATTGGAGGAGACCATAAGGTGAGATAAATGCATATATGATCAGCAAAAGCAAGGCCAACTTTCCAAAAGTCTTGGGAAGACAAGAAGAAATTCAAGATGGATCAGAGGAAGAAGGGAACTAAGACATCATTCTTTAAAAATAATCCTCAGGGACAACCAACTTCTAGAGAACCTAGAATGACTGAGACAGGGGGTCAAAGGCCAAGGCAACCACCTATTCGATGTTGGGGTTGTAAAGGAGATCATATCTATAGAGATTTCCCTCATAGAGGTGAAAACGTGAGGAATGTTCACAATGTACAACAAGAAAAAATAGTGGAGGACATGGGAAGAAATGTACCAAGGATCTATTGTAATACCCCTAGGCTGAACCCAATTGTAAATGTAAATGAAAATGTACTTAAGCTGGTGAGTTGTTTGATATCATTTTTGTATTCACCTTCCATGGTATAGTGCGCACATGTACTACACACTAAAATGATGAAGTGTGCACATTCCAGGATACCGTGCGCAATAAACTTAAGTGCGCATGATTTTGAGGCCAGGGAGCCTTTGTGTATATGTTGTGTTTTATAGGTTGACGAGCCAATTATTATAAACTAGAAGGCTTATGTGATGAATTAGGTTGGAGATCCTAGATGATAAAGGCCAGTGAGCCTATTTCTGGATATGTCTTATCATTAATATAAAATACATCACTATATGTAGACCGACCATGATAAAAGAGTATGGGGGACTAAACTCCACTAGTTAGGGGAAGGGGGGGGCTAAAATTTTAGGAAAAGGGATAAGCTAGGGATCTTAAGACAAAAAGTAATATTATATTAATATTTATTAAACTATAAAGTATGGATAATTATTTTATCCTAAGTTATAAGGATGGGGACAAGTGGGCCAAAGTAGCTCCCAATATGACAAGTTTCAAGTTGGGAACATGCATACATATAGTTTAGACTTATTTCATTTCATTCATTCATTCCATCATCATTCACTCACTCTTTTATCTATCCTCCATGCCTCCCTATATCTTTATTCGTACCTATACTAGTACCATACCTGTACTTGGTTAGCTCATGAGTTGGATTGAAGAAGCGAGTTGTCAGGCCCATGAGCAATTTCTCTCTAGGTGAGAGAATTGTTGGGAATTGATTCCTGAAGGTGCTAAACTGCGGCTACAGGGCTTTGAGACTTCCTGTCTGGCCTATTTTTGAATCCATGGAAGGGAAGTGGGGAAAGCGAGGGACTTTTGAGAAGAGAAGGGGCACAATTCTTGGGGTGGGATAGGCATATGGGGAATAAGGGACTGTAGGATGTTAGTTTAAGTTGGCACCTGTGACAAATTCTTTCTTGTTGTCTGAGGTACATCAGTCTGGTTAAGAATCCCTTTACCCATGTGGATTTTAGTCCCATCTCGAGGGTGACTCAATGGTGAGAGTGATGAGCAGTGTGGTCTAAGGATGGGAGGTGCATGGTAAGTATGCATGTAGTTGGTGATATTATTACCAAGATAAGTGTCAATTGTGTGTTAAATTACACATTGCATTATTATTTGCATGTTTATTTTTATGGGTTTATCCTATGTGTGGTTTATAACTGTCTTTGTATTTATGGTCATTGTTTGTCTATGTTGCATTTATATGTTGTTGTTATTTCCATATGAATATGTGCATTTATAGAATGTATTTGTCTGTTTTGAGTTTTATATATAAAGTTTTGCAAGAGTTTTTTTGTGTATATGTTTTAATTTGCATACAGTTTGAAATTTTTTATGTGGCATAACCTAGATGGATGTTGGGGATGTTACAACACTAGTACATATTGGAAAAAATTTGACATTCTATTTGCGACGTTATGAAAAAAATTGGCCATACTGTCGAAAAATAGAGGAAATTTTAAAAACATTTCTCCATATTGCTCGATAACGTCAAAAGTGGGACGTAATACAAACACATGTCACTATTGTGATGAACATAGGAAGATGTCTCAATTGCGATGCCATTGGATTTTCATATTTCTTGGGACATTGGTAAAATAGTCGTCGTAGTTGCGACATTATGGAAACTAGGTTTTCCCCCTCCCAATTGTTAAGCCCTAATATTGGCTCATTACCCCTTAATTGGGGCATATTAAATTAGTAATTTTATTTTATTTATGTCGTCTTTATTCCATTAGTTGTAATTATACCTCCTAGTATACTATATATACCAAGGAGACATTTTCATTTGGAATGATCTTGTACTTGAACCTTTATGTGGGGTAAAAGGAGGTTTACCCCTCAAAGAGGCTTATTATCTGAAATTATATCTTTTTCAAGGCATTGAGTGCTTATTCTGAGGTTTTTCTATGCTATATTGATATTTGGTTCTTAACATATGGTATCAGAGCTCAAGGTCTTGGGGTTTCGCTGCTACATCTGATACACCGTGGAATTTTCTCTATAACTTTTTTTCTACAAAGTTTCAAAAGGAATGGCTTGGATTATGTTTAGAATATGGATCAAGGTACATTGGGTGAAAATTTCATCCCCTGGGGCCTTATACTTTCGGAGATACATCCTGTACAAGATAGGGTTCTGGAATCATCCTGAACTGAGTCATTACAGAATTTTCACTATAAAATTTGTTTAGTTAAATTTAATACCCTGAAATATGGAGTATATTCACAAAAATTAGTAAGGTATTTGTGGTAAAAATTTTAGCTTTTGGGTCATCTTAATTTTGTAGATACACCCTTTGTAAGATAGGATATTTGACTAGTCCTATTGACTAGTCTCAAGAAGGTGTTCCAGGTTAAAAAACCATAACTTCTTCCTAGAGTATCCAAATTGAGTGGTACTGGTTTCATTGGATCATGGACAGTATGTAGTATTTCTGGTACAATTTTTAGAATTTTATATCAATTATTTTGTGCGGGGCACGCTATACAAGGGATATCTCCTGGAAAGGCCAAAAATCGACAAGTTGTGGGGAAGTTATCGTAAATTGCACTTGGCACATCCAATTTTGATCAGACCTATGGCATTGTAGAGAAGACGTATCAGAGAACTACATAAAAGAAAGTTTCATACCTAGAACGACTGAAACTTGGGATATATAAGAGAACAAAGATTGTCTAGCAGAACCACCTCAAAATCAAGGTTAAAAAGTGATACTTGGCCAACATGCCACCCAAAAAGGGAACTTCTACACCAAATAAGACTCCAGACAATCCTACTTGGACTCTTTATGAAGGTGACAAAATGCGTAGGGACATAAATGATTTACAAAAGAGGATAGTAACAAAAGATGAACTACAAGAGATGGAAGCTAAGTTGGTGGAAAAGATGGATGGTTTAAAAGAGGAGATCATGGAAGTATTGAAACATTTCGTAATAGAGAAGACACCTGAAAGTGAAAATGCATCCCATGAAATTCATGATGAGGACACAAGGAAG
>JZKD02S1288058.1:460853-472500 GCA_000966675.3 Picea glauca | reverse complement strand
AAGCCTCTTCAAGGGGGAAACCTCCTTTTACCCCACTTAAATGTTCAAGTACAAGATGATTCCAAATGAAAATGTCTCCTTGGTATATATAGGAGAATAGGAGGTATAATTACAAATAATGGCTTAAAGCTGACATAATTAAAATAACATTACTAATCTAAATTACAACTAATGGCCTAAACAAGACATAAATAAAATAGCATTACTAATCTAATATGCCCCAATTAAGGGGTAATGAGCCAATATTAGGGCTTAACATGCATGTTGTTTAAATAATCATTTCGTATATATATTAATAATTCACAATAATCCATCTGTTGTAGGTTTTCAAACAAAGGGTAAATTTTCATGTCCAGTTTGTGGTCCTAAGAGGAAATCTCGTTGGTCAAAAAGTTTAGGAAAGGAGGTGTTTGATGAGTATAGGAACTTCCTCTCTAAGAACCATAAGTATCGTACTACTGAAAAAGATCTTTTCAATGGGAAATGAGATACTGGACTAAAACCACAAAGAATGACACCTCGCTTATGGAAGTTGGAATATGATAGAATTAATCCTCGAGGTATGCATTTTGTTTAGGTATCGCAAATGGAATCATGTTTTGAAATTTTATTTTAATTATTCATTTTATTTTACTGCATTTGATAAATAGTGTTTTGATTTTTTTTTATCCTTCATCGATGTCGTCGTCATGAAGGTAGTAATAATGGGATTCCACAAGGAATGAAATGTTATCCCACTCAATTCATGAGGTTTCCTTACTATAGGGACCTAAAAATAGTTCATTTATTTGATACAATGCATATCGGGAAGAATGTGATAGAAACATTATGGCAAATCATAGATGGTAGGAGGGATAAAGAAAAAATTGTCAAATTTTGTAATGGAATTTGGGAAGCCAATCATGCAATGCAAAGTGTGATATTATAAAATAACAATGGAGAACAAAATAATATTCCATGGTTATTAACATAGAAACAAAGCAATGGCGTAAAAGAGGTCATTCAAAAAATTAAATTTCCCACAAGTTTTTGTTAAAACATAAATAATATCTTAATGAACTAAGGTGAATTTGGTGGGGTAAAAACACATGATTGGCATACCTTCATTAAGGTAATTAATACTTTTAGTATTCATATTTATATATTGGTTGTATACATTTTTTGACATTTTTATTTTTTTGTCTAGTTTTGAACAAGTATCGATTCATTTTTATTGTTACACTATGTTCTACCTCTATCTGTCCCAAACGACTTTAACAACAATGTCAAACCAGTTACATATGATCTTAGAAAATACATGAGGTAAGTAGCTGCAATATATATACAAAAACAAAAATTATTTTTTTGTTGTACTTAATGACATGTGTTTTACTTGTAATGTAATATGTATTTATATGTTTTGTTGAAACATGTTATTTTCTTGCATTGTGATCCGTAGATGGTTGTCATTGAAAGAAATCCATGAAGATGATATAAAGTATTGGAAGAGATAAATTCCTCGTCTAATGTGTGAAATGCATAAATATCTACCTCCATCATTTTTCAATGCACAAGAGCACTACCTCATACACCAAGTTGAGGATATTGAAATGTGTGGACCTATACACACAAGGTCAATGTGGATGGTGGAGAGGCACTTGAAATCATTGAAGGCTTTGGTTAGACAAAGTGCATGTCTTGAGGATTCTTTGGTGGAGGGATATATGGTATATGAATCTATTGTGTATACTAGTCAATATCTTCCTAAATTAGCAGCACAAGCTATGCATGCAATGGATTTCATTTGGGATGTGAACTCCATCAGAAAATTTGAAAGGGAGCAGCTACTGGGGAGAGGTACAATGAAAAAAGTGAGAGGTAATTAAATTGTGGATATTTTTAATAATTATTTTTTTTTGGTTTTTTGTGCATATGATCATACTCATTTATTATTTACTCTATAATCATTTATTAATATTTACCATAGTTATAAATAATATTTAATATTGGTGAATTGTAATTTTTTGATCGATCAATTGCTCAAGATTGGGATGCACTACATTTATACATTGAAAAATTCTTTGACTGGATGAAGGTATGGATTGATAGATGTAAATAACTTCATGGAGTTAGGTTATCATGGAAAGAAATGTCTAAATTGGTTAGATAAGATCGTCATAACGGAGATTCCAATGTTACGCAGAGGGAAATAGATTTAGCATATTGTTTGAAATATGGAAAGGAAAGAAAATTCACCCATTTTATTCAGTTATTTTATATTATATTAATGTGACTATAGGTGTTCTTTTTTCATATTATACTTTCCAAGGTATATAATTTTTTTATTATTATTAATCGACAATGCATATTTTACATGTCTGGCATATTGCAGTTGAAACACCACAAGGATATGCGGTGCAATGGTCGTAGATTTTGCATCAAACAATTGTATCAAACTAGAAAAACTTTTGATAGTGGGATAATTGTAGTATTCTAGGTCACTAATTTTTCCTCTAGGAGTGACATACGTCCTCGAGAATATGAAAATAGATACTATGGGTTTTTCAATGATATAATTGAGTGTAACTTTAATTCCTTCAAATTAGTTTTTTTCGATGTCAAATGGTATAGGTCAAGAATACATGAACATGATGAGGAAATAACCATTATTCAACATGACAATGAATTTTCGATGATTAAAACAACCATTTTTGAAAAAAACAAATGAGCGCTATGTTTTTCCAAGTCAATGTGAACAAGTCTTTTACTCAAAGGTTCCAGGTAAGAGGGATTGGTCATTTATTGTTAGATATGATCCAAGAGGAAGGCCAATAAAGTATAATGTAGATGAGGAATATGATATTGAAGAAGAAGATGATGTAGAGCTAGAACAGGAAGAATATGGGTTGACATATGAAGAAAATGGAGAAGATGAACCAGGCATAGGAGATAATGCACCAGTTCTGGATGATGATATCGATGAAGATATGCTCGAAAATGACATTGATGATGATGATGATATCATCAATCCTTTCAACATTGTTTTTGAACTGGATGTTGATACAAATGTCGAGTTGGATGATCAAGAAGAAGATACAGAATAAGGATGATACAAATGTTGCATTGGTCGATGAGGTACGTAACTAGATATATTAATTTGTATGAATTATTCTCTTTAAATATTTTTTTATGTGGGTTAATTACATGTTTTTAGGTTTTATTTCATTTTTATTTTGGTAGTTTCTATGCATGATTACTATGTTGCTTTTGTTTGTTTTATATTTTATATATTGGGTATTGGGGAATTGAGAGCGATGTGAGGGGGGGAGGGGCCATATGAGCTTCCACATTCACGTTGTTGGCCTTCTTTAGTAGAGAATACATTATTCTCGAAACCAAGAGAATTTCATTCATTCATCTTTATACTCAAGGATAACTCACAAAACCACTCTCTATATCGTCTCATCTCAACCTCATTTCATTTTAATTTTTTGATCGGTTGAATTTTAAAGGAAACAACTATTAAAAGACATTTTTCTAGGTCTAGAGTACATGATGGGCAACAATGACCTATGAATGGGGCCAACGTTGAAATTTTTTTAAAATTTTTCTGTATGCATCGAAATTTGACATGAATACTCTATTCACATTTGACATGTACCGAAATTTGACATGGATATACCGTTCCATGTCAAATTTCAAGATAAATCCAACAACAAATCTGTAGAAGGGAAGTTCCATGTCAAATTTCAAGATAGTTTTGACAACGATTCTATAGAAGGGAATGAAAATTGATGACGATGATAGGTGCAACATGATGAACATTGATGTAAATGTGGACGATCTCAAATATTACGTGGGGACATCATACATCCTTGAGTATTGAAGGCCTCCCATACCGTAAAGGCATGTGTCTAGTTTAAACATGTCAAATTTTGATGCATATAGGCACATATTGAAGAAATTTCAACGTTGGCCCCATTCACTACTCACTATGCAGGGTCGGTGCATGACATTTGTGGTGGGTGAATTGGAAGTTCCATGAAATTTCAAGAGAGTTACAACAAATATTATACAGATGGAAATAACAACATTTGACAATGAGATGACCATTATGAACATTGTTGCAAACATGGACGATCTAAAATATTATGTGTTCAGTATATAAGACATCCTTGAGTCTTGAAACCCTCCCATTCCCTCAAGGCATGTATTTAGTCTAACCATGTCGAATTTTGACACATACATGCATAGTTTGAAGAAATTTCAACATTGTCCCCATTCAATGCTCACTATGCGAGATTAGTTCAAGATGACATCTGTGATGGGTGTATTGGAAGTGCCATGACATTTCAAGAGAGTTACTAAAAATATTCAATAGATGAAAATGAAGAATGATGACAATGAGACATCCATTATATTGAACTTTGATGAAAACATGGATGATCTCAAATATTATGCGGGTACATCAAACATCCTTAAGTATCAAAACCCTCCCATACCTTCAAGACAACTATTTAGTCTAACCATGTCAAATTTCAATGCATAGAGGTGAAGATTGAAAACATTTCAACGTTGTCCCCATTCACTGCCCACTATGTTGGGTCAGTGGAATAAATTTTTGATGGGTGTCTTTAATGTTCCATGTCAAATTTCAAGATAGTTTCGACAACAGATTTTTAGAAGGGGATGAAAAACATTGGCAATGAGACGTGCATGATGAACATTGATGCAAATCTGGATGATCTCAAATATTATGTGGGGACATCATGCATCCTTGAGTATTGAGACCCTTCCATACTGTCAAGGCATGTGTCTAGTCTAACCATGTCAAATTTTGATGCATACAAGAACATATTGAAGAAATTTCAATGTTGGCCCCATTCACTGCTCACTATGTTGGGTCAGTGGATGACATTTTTGGTGGGTGAATTGGAAGTTCCATGACATTTGAAGAGAGTTCCAACAAATATCATATTACATATGGAAATGACAAATAATGATAATGAGACATCCATTCTGAATCTTGATGAAAACATGGATGATCTCAAATATTATGTGGGGAAATAAAACATCCTTGAGTCTTGAAACCCTCCCATACAATCAAGGCATGGGTCTAGTATAACCATGTCGAATTTCGACGCATACATGCACAGTTTGAAGAAATTTCAACATTGTCCCCATTCAATGGTCACTGTGCGAGGTCGATGCAAGATGACATTGGTGATGGGTGTATTGGAAGTTCCATAACATTTCAAGAGAGTTTCGAAGAAGATGTTCCATGTCAAGTTTCAAGATAGTTCCAACAATGATTCAATAGAAGTGAATGATGAATGATGACAATGAGAGGTGCATGATGAACATTGATGCAAATGTGGACGATATCAAATATTATGTTGGGACATAATAAATCCTTGAGTCTTTAAGCCCTCCCATACCATCAATGCATGTGTCTATTCTAACCATGTCAAATTTCTATGCATACAGGCACATATTGTAGAAATTCCAATGTTGGCCCCATTTACTACTCACTATGCAGGGTCGGTGCATGACATTTGTGGTGAGTGAATTGAAGCTTCCGCAACACCAACTCGACTTGGTAATTCAATAATCAAACATCAAACATCCTTAAGTATAGAAACCCTCCCATACCTTCAATGAAACCATATAATCTAACCATGTCAAATTTCGACGCATACAAGAACAAATTGAAAACATTTCAACATTGGCCCCATTCACTACTCACTATTTGGTTTTGGTGGAAGAAATTTGTGATGGGTGTATTGTAATGTCCATGTCATGTTTCAAGATAGTTCTGACAATGATTCTATATAATGTAATGAGGAATCATGACAATGAGAGGTGCATGATAAATGTTGATGCAAATGTGGATGATATCAAAGATTATGTGGGGAAATCATACATCCTTGATTATTGAAACCCTCCCATACCATGAAGTCATGTTTCTAGTCTAACCATGTCAAATTTCGATGCATACGAACACATATTGAAGAAATTTCAACGTTGGCCCCATTCACTTCTCACTATGCGGGGTCGGTGCATGACATTTGTGGTGGGTGCTGCGACATCAACTTGACTTGGTAATTCAATAATCAAACCCTTCTAATGGTTTCCATATGGCTATGGTTAAGGCATAAAGACTCATCACCTATGAATACAATCTCCTAATGGTGTATGTATCTAAAATGGTGGCTTATAAATATCCCCTCTCAAGGGCATCTGTAGTTGTTTAAAATCTCCTTTTGTCTCATGAGCCCAAGAAGCTTTGTTTAGGTCATATGTCAATTTTTTCTACCTTTGACCATGGTCAAGACCCCAATATCCATCCCTAGTATGAAAAACATCCTATAGGTTCCCATATCCCACTCATAGATCAAAGATCCCTTTCATAGGGTTTACATGGAACTTTAAATCCTTGTTCGTGGATCAGATCCTTAAAATATTTATACAATACTTGAATCCATTTATTTCCTCCCGTCACCATGGTTAAGACCTCAAGATGTATCCTTGCTACAAAAAAAACTCCTAATGGCACATGTATCCTAAATGGAGGCCAATATCCCTTTTAACGGGAATGTGTAGTGATTCAAGGACCCATTCATGGATCATGAGTAATAAATGTTTTCTTTAGTCCTTAATACCATTTATTTTCTTCCATGATCATGGTCACAGTCCTAAGACCCATATCTTGTGTTTAAAACTTTCAAATGGTGCCTATATCGCATTTGGAGTACAAAGATTCCATATGAGGGTTTTTTTGGTGGTTCAAGGTGTGATTAATGGATTATGAACCCTAAAATATTAATTTATATTCTATATCCCTTATTTTCCTTCATCGACTATGGTTGAGGCCTTGAGATCCATGCATGGTATGAAAAATATCTCAATCATTACCATATCCATATAAGAGGTCAATGATCCATGTTTTTGTGGTGGCTTGAGACCTAGTTTAAGGAAAAGGGCCTTAGAAGCTTATTTTTGGGACAATGGCCCAAGACCCATATCTTGTTGCAAAACCTGTGAAATGGTACCCATATCCCACTTAAGGAAAAATGTACTTTATGGAGGGTTTTGTGGTGGTTTGAGGAATATTTCATGTCCAATAAGATATATAAGATTCATTTACGTTCCAAGGACCTTATTTTCCTCCCCTAATGGCACCCATCTCCCATTTGTATGAAAAATATTCCTTTTAGAGGACCCATGTCATAGATCAAGGCCTTAATCATGGCCCATTTGCCCAATAATATTCATTTAGGGTATAATTCCATATATTTATCCCCCAACCATTGTTAAGGCCTCGATATCATTCATGATGCATAAAACATTGTATCCCTAGTATGAAAAATCTCTTATAAGTTCCCATATCCCAATTAATAGAGATCACTGACCCCTTTTGGATGGTCTATCTGGTGCTTTAGGGACACATTAATGAAGTAGATCCTTACAATATTTATATAAGACTTGATGTGCTGTATTTCTGCCATTTAGCATGGTCAAGACCCCAATACTCATACTTGGTGTACAAAAACTCCTAATGGCGCCCATATTTGAAGCACAGACCAAATATCCCCTCTAAATGGCTTGTGTTGCGATTCAAGGAATCATTCATGGATCATGAGCCTTAAAATATTCATTTAGGTACTAATACCCTTTATTTTCTTCCATGACCATGGTTAAGGTCTTGAGACCCATCCCTTACGCCTAAAACTTTCTAAGGATGCTAATATATCATTCATAGGATAAAGATTCTATCTAGATTGTTTATGTGATGGTTTGAGGTGTCATTAATGAATTATGATCCTAGAATATTAGCTTAGGTACTATGGCCCTTATTTTCCTATGTAAATGATGATCAAGGCCATGAGACCCATGCCATGCACATAAAATCTCTCAATAATGTCCATATCCCAAAATGAGGCCAATGATTTTGGTTTGTGTTGTGGTTTAATGTCTAGTTCAGGGATCAGTGCCCTATAAGCTTCATTTTGGGCTGATATCCCAAGACCCATCCCTTATGTGAAAAGCCTCCTAATGATACCCATATCCTACTCAAGGATGAAGGTACTTTATAAAGGTTTTTTTCGTGGTTTGAGGAATATTTCATGTTGATCTAGATTATTTTCGGAATGAAATGAAAATAGAGATATTACATTGAAATACTCATAAAATTTCTAGAAATATAGAGATGCAATAATTTGTGATTTCTATTAATGAAGGAAATGTACATAGACTGTAAAAATATAGAGTGCAAGACTTTCTATAATGATGAAATTTTTATATATAAGAAGAGATGTGATTACACTCATTCAAGGCATGTGTCTAGTGTAACCATGTCAAATTTCGATGCATACAGGCACATATTGAAGAAATTTCAACGTTGTCCCACTCACTGCTCACTATGCGGGGTTGGTGCATGGCATTTGTGGTGGGTGAATTGAAGCTTTTGCGACATCAAATCGACTTGGTAATTCAATAATAAAATCCTCCTTAATTATTATGTGGGGAAATCAAACATCCTTAAGTATTGAAACCCTCCCATACCTTCAAGGAAACTATCTAGTCTAAACATGTCAAATTTCGATGCATTCAAGAATATATTGAAAAAATTTCAATGTTGGCCCCATTCAGTGCTTGCTATGAGGGTTCGAACCACCCAACCAAATGGGGCCAACGTTGAAATTTTTTCAAATTGTTTCTGTATGCACTGAAATTTTTTCAAACTATTTATAATTCATAACCACTATCCACTATAATTTAACCCTTGTAACCCCTTATCTCCAACATGCATCAGTGTTAATTATTAACTCATATAAAACACTCATAGGCTTGCAAACAACCCATGCAATGGACTCATGTGTTGGCTCGACCACGAGTCAAGTCTAGAAATTTTTAGATGGGGAGACCTCACTTGGTCAATTCTAGAAAATTTTCTAAGTTATATGACTAGAGGTTTAAAGAACCTATTGGGTTGTACAAAGGGGTCAAATAAAAAATTATGGGAATATCAAATATTAAGAACTTTGATATCATCAACCTAGTTGAAGAAACTATGGTGTATGAAGACCTTGCAGGAAGACCCTGGGGAAGAAAAATGAAAGAAAACATCTCTATAGAGAAGGATAGGATAAATCTCAAAGGAAATGGAAGAAGAATTATCATACCTTTATACCTTGACGAAGGTAAACCTTGGTAAAAATAGTTGGAAGAATAATATGGAATTAAGGAGTTGTATCGGTCCCTAAATGAAAATGATGAGAATAATAAACCTAATTTCATAGGAGACGTGCATTAAGGGTTCTTAATATCTATGGGTTATAATTTGAACACTGAGCTCTATGAATAGTGGATGTAAATATATGACTCTAGAGAGAGTGTATGTTGGATCATTGAGTCTATCCCCAAGGATAATGTCAAATATTTCTTATCAATAAAGGAAATACCACTTGTTCTTTAGAATAATATTAGAGAATGCACTCATCTAATTAGACATTGTGATGAGATGTTATGGCCACATATTTTCCCAAATAAAATATTAGAAGATATAACATATAAATGGTATAAGGTATATGAGGAAAAAGGTGAGACATGGAAATGGAAAACATTGAAAGGAATTTTTATAAAAGACTTCTCCTTTTTCCATAGTAGGTGACAGGCTTAGTATTGATGTCTATCCTTGATGGTTTATTAGGATACAATCAAGTTTTGGTATATGAATTAAGGGATTAACTTAAGACACCTAACACCTAACTATTATAACTCAATCACACCTAACCTCTGTAAACCCTAATATAAACCATCACTTGTATAACCTTTATACCCTTATAATTCATAACCCATATCCTCTATAACTTAACCCATGTAACCACTTACCTCCAACATGCATCAATGTTAATTATTAGCTCATATAACACACTCATAAGATTGCAAATAACCCATACAATGGACTCATGTTTTGACTTGAGCACTAGTCATTAATCAAGGCTCTTGAGCTCAAGAATATTAAACAATATCTTGAGGCACAACTTGTTTTCCTTCCTCGACCATGGTCAAGATCCTATGATATATATAAATCAGTGCACAAAACCTCCTAATGGAGTCCATATATTCCAACTTTGATTCTAAAAACCCCTTACATGATAGGGCTTGTGTTATCATAATTTGTAGGTGTTGTTCATGGTGATTGATCCTAAAAAGTTATGTTTAGGGAATAAGGTCTAAGTTTTTTCCTCCTGGCCTAACCATTGAATTTGAGATCAAGAAGGTGCATGATTTAGGGCTTAAGACCCTTATTTCCCCCTTAACCTGCATGTTAATCTCTCAAGACCCATTTCTATTGTACTTGTATCCCTCAAATAGTCCAAAAATAACCTACAAGGGTCCTTTGAGGTGAATGATATCTTACATAGGTCATGAACTAGCTAAGACCCATCCATGATGAAGAAGACCTCATAATGTCACCCATATTCAACTTGGATTCTAAAGACTCAATAGAGAGGACTTGTGTCATGGTTTTTAGGTATTTTCGATGGTGGTTGAGCTTGAGAAGTTTTATTTACGGCTTTAGGCCATTGTTTTCAACTTTCCATGTTTATGCTTCTACACCCATTTTCAATGTAAAAAACCTAATCGTGATGCCTATATCCCTCTTAAAGGCCAAAGTTCTGTTATGTTGTTTTGAGGGATTGTTCAAGGCTCTTGAGCTTCAAAATCTTCAACAATATTATAAGGCAATTGTTTTCATTCTTTAATGACAACTAAGGTCTTGTGACCCATCCACGGTCTTGTGTGGTGACTTGAGGACTTGTTCATGGTGCTTGAGCTAGATATGATATGTTTGGGGCTTGATTTTTTGTTTCCCTCCCTTGACCATGGTTAAGGGATTGAGGCTTGTTTCCCTACCACAACCATGGTCAAGGCCCCGAGACCCATATGTAGTATGCAAAACATATAAATTTCACTCATTTCCAAATCTTAGTCCAAAGACATTGAAGTGAGAGCTCATGTCATGGTTTCTAGGTGTTTTTCATGGAACATGAGCTTGAGAAGGTTCAATTATGGCTTAATTGCTTTACTCCCCCCTTACCCATTTTTAGGTGTTAAGACCCATTTCTAGGGAACAAAACCTACTCATGGCACTTGTATCCTACTTGGAGGCCTTCAAGGAATCCTTACAAATGAGTGACATCTTGGTTTGAGGACTTATTCAAGGCTCTCAAGCCTATAAATATTCAACAAGATACTAAGGTACGTTTTTTCCTTCCTTGGCCATGGTTAAGGCCTCACTACCCATCCTTACTACCAAAAACATCCTAATGGTGTCCTTATACAAATATGATGCTAAGGACCCCCTGGAGAGGGATTGTATTGTGGTTTCTAGGTGTTGGTCTTACTCAATTTAGTTAAAACATTAGCAATACCAAAAGTCAGGAGTACTAACCACCAATGTTTCTCACTAAATGATTTAATTAGTCAACACAAGAAACCAACCAACCACCCTTTTTCTAGGAAGCCGCCATGAGTTGGGGTAATCTATTTTGCAAATTTTCCTAGGAGGCCGTAAAGTCATAGATACATAAAGGGAATCCATGAATTGTCAAATGCCCTTAGGTGTTGCGACATTCCATATTTCTATAGGCTTGGGGTA
>JZKD02S1288058.1:394976-435879 GCA_000966675.3 Picea glauca | reverse complement strand
AAGGAGGTTGCCCCCTCGAAGAGGCTTATTATCTGAAATTATCTCTTTTTCAAGGCGTTGAGTACCTTTCCTGAAGTTTTTCTATGCTATATTGATGTTTGGTTCTTAACATACATGGTACATACACCTCCACTTATTAGACTTGTGATCATATGAGGATGGGTACTGAATTGAGTCAAAACGATATTGGGAGTCCTTCAAATCCCATACCCACTATAGTCAATAGTACTCCTTCAACACCTTCAACCTCTATGGTTGTAGTGTCGAAGGTTCCCATCATCACACCTGTGCACATGTTCTTGAGACTTGTGATCCTATCTCTTACTCATATGCATAAGGACAACCTGAATGGGAAAAAGCTATGCAATATGAGATGAATCATATTTTGAAGAGTCATATAGTATCTCCTATAAGGTTTACCTACCTTTTTATAGACATCATAAGTTCTAGCATACTCCTTAGAGCCCTTAAATATGGTTGGCCACCTAAGACTAGCTTGGACAATCTTGTGATCTATTACTTTTCCTCCAACATTCCCTCTTGCAACTTCGTGATGGAATTCCCATAGAATATCATTCCATTAATGATCCATAACACATATCTAAATATTATTAGTTGAAAAATAGATAGGGTTATCTAAATTTCCTTCTATTGGTTCCACAAGAACCACTCCTAATGCTATGAAAAAGCATCTACATGTACATGAAATTTTACATTAGAATTAGGACACACAAAAATTAGGGCACTTACCATTTTTTGTTTGAGTATACTAAAAGTAGATTCACATTCAAGGGTCAACAAGAATAGTTTAGCTTCACTTATTCAAATTTAGGGATATCTAGAGATTCCTACATTTATCAAACATTAACTTCAACAACCCAATATGTTCCTTCAACAAATTATATACAATTCAACCATCCATATATAACTCCAAATAATTGTGAATGAAATCTCTAAATGTTGTAATCATAACTTGAGAAAAGATACTTGGTGCATTCTTGAGCCCATAAGGCATGAAATTATAACCAAAGGATCCTTATTTTCTAGTAAAGGTGGTCTTATTATTTCCTTATTTTTCAATTCATACTTGATATATCTTGAAAGGAAATATATAAAGTAATAATCATATTTTCCTACAACTTTATCAATCACCTCATCACTAAAAGGAGTGGGAAAAGTATCATAGACAAGTAGAGTTTAAGATTCTAAATTCCACACAAACCTTAATGTCGCGAAATTCCTTATTGCTATGAATAACAATAGGAATGATATAATTGGATTCATCTACTCGGAATATTAATCGGATTTACAATATTATGTCAAATTCTTTCTCTACCTTCTCCTTAAATCTGAGATTAAGATGATAAGGTTGATGGTTAACAAGATTAGCATATTACCACAACCCTACTCTCATCTCCCCAAACTCTTCTTGAATCCCTTTCATATCAGTAAAAATCTACATAAGCAATTTGTTGTATTCTTTCAATAGGGCCTAAATATTAGGCATGGTCTTCTCATCCCTATAATCTCCTTAGAAACCATTTTACACCATCACTGAATTCCAATATTGACTTTCTGCAACTTCAAATTCCATCATGTAGTTTTTTCTTTCCTTTGTCCTTAATCTTTATTGTAAAGGAACTTTTGGACTCTTTTCTATTTCTTATAAACTATTTATTGAATCTATCCTTTTTTAATAATTGTCTACAAAACTTAAATGTAATGTTAGTAATCTTCTTGGTGACATTTTAAGTTTCAACAAAAAATTCAAAAGGAGATAAATTCTTCAAGGTAATCACTACCAAATCTTGGACTTGTAGAAAATTAACATTTGTTATGGACAACTTTATTAACATCATAATCTCTTTATTCTTCAAGTGAAAGAATTCTTTCCCATTGTCATCATCAAAGTTTCTCCTACCCTTTCCTATGACCAATCCTAACAAAACGTTTCATTGGAATATGGTAATCATATGTTTCTTCTAGACATTGAAATTGTGACCATTGGACCTCTTACTAGGGTTCAACAATATATACAAGAAATGCACTAGTTTTTCTCAACAGATAAATGTCAAGCACCAATGGAATAATTTAACTAATCCCAAGAAATCAAATTTCACCTCCAAAACTTAGTTGTGTAGACACATTGTTATACCACCCAACACTATACCTGATGATGCCACATTGGCATCAATCCAACACCACCATAATCTTGTTGGGTTCTAGTAGAAAAAAATTGTTTAATTGACTCTAGAAAACATTTTTTTATGTAAAAAATTCAATTAAAAATTATTTTGAAATTCTAAATTAGAAACTTAGTGTCTTGAACTTCAGAAATTTTATCCCTTTCCTAGAGTTTCCCAGATATAGTCTCTGAGAATTTACATCCTTAGGGATGATATGAAATATAATAAAAATATAGAAACAATAGATGATATTTCACTTATTAACAACCCTAATCCACTAGGGAATTTATGAGAAAATATATCAAGCTTATGCCACAAGTTTCAACATTCTAGGGAAATATTATCATGCATAAACTAGATATGAAAGTCACTTTCTGTCATTTATGGTGTTAGAGGATGTACAAGCAAACATGTATTTGTCATATATATCTTCATTGAGTGAGGGGAGTTTAGGTAGAATAGAGGAAAGTGAGACTTCTACTAGGTCTAACAGGCGAAGATCAACTAGAGGTGAGAATATCAAAAGAAAATTCCATAGATGCATGGAGTTTTTTCTTGCGAAAGGGGGAACATGTTATTATGATCATGACAGAATAGACGATATCGAGGTTCCCTTGAGGTAAAAACATATAGTGAAACGATGGATACCCAAGGATCTTCTTGAAATAAACACTTATTTTTGTGTAAACAAAAGGATATACGAGATTGCTCCATCGTTATTCCATGGTTTGGGGATATTTTTCGTCGATGGCATAAAGATATATTACAAAAGATTAACGGAATTGATGGAGTACATCAGACCCTGTTATATCTACAAATATTGGATATGAATAATCCAATATACAAAATGTATGCGAAGATATGTCTTGGTTGCAAATTATATACAGCTAAAAGACAATGATCAAAATAAATGAGAAACTATATATATTGACAAAATGCCAAAAGAAACGAGGAATATTGCATGGTTTATAAATAATACATGACCCGCAACCACAAATAAGTGACCCAATTGTGTATTTGAGGGGCGTGAAGGAAACCGTGTATTCATATGTGCAATAAAATCAATAGCTGTAGGGGAAGAGTTATTGATTGATTACAATTTGAATCAAATAGATACAAATGTTTCTATTATGGGGGAAATACGTATACTAATTTACCCAACCTATAAGCAATGAATTTTATATTTTATGATTTTCATTATGTTTTTTACGGTTTTAATCCATTTGGAGATCTTCGGTCTCTTTACTCAGTGTGTCCTATTTTTTTTATCAACAATAGCATTCCTCCTTGGATGTCAATAAAGAGGGAGGATTTCTCATACATTTGAATTTATTTCTCATGATAATGATCATGGTTCTAATTTTACTATAATGTGGCAGGATAATCATGGTAAATCAAAAGAGGCCTCATAAAATGATGTTGATGATGATTCGCTAAACAAAATGGATTTGTAAGAATCCCCCGACCCTATGGTTTTAATTAGAAAAAATATCAATAAAGAAAACAAGGAACTAGCTCAATTGTTAGATATTCCAGATCAAACTCCTGAGGTAGAAGAAAGGATCAAAGAAGTTATGACAAGGCTTAATACATATAAGGTAATATCCATAATTTCAAGTGGTTTTATTTTTTATGTCATAAGATGATCAATTATGAAAGCTTGATTTTTAACTTTAACATTGTCTAAAAAAAAAATGTTTTTTTTCTTATATAGAGATTTTTGGATCCTGTTGACACCGACATGCATGGTGTCGGTAGTAGTGGTGCTGCACAGATGCCACAGGGTACCAATGGAATACCTTGCATATATTCTAGGACACATCTATTCATATCTCCACCTTCCACACCATTAAGTGGGAGCCACGACACACACACTGAGGAAGCGACCACACAAGTAGGCTCTGGAGGTGGTGACCGAGATGAGGCCAATGATTTGACAAACTATATGGTTGTTTTTCCTAAAGAAATATGTGTGACCAGAATAGGGAACCTTTATGGTCAAGGAGGAAGGGCTTCCATTAAATCAAGTTAAAGGCCCAGGTAATTTTTAAAATTTTAATTGTTTCATGTTCGCTATGTAGAAAAACATAAATCATCTAAATTATTATTTTTAAATTAATAATCATATAATCATTTTGCATGTAGGGAATAACGATTTTTATAGGTCCTTGGAGAATAAGGCGGTTCTTATTTTTGGGCCCACCATATGGGAGAGGTGGAATTCCCAGAATTCCAACCTCAAAAAAGAATTGATGGATTATCTCGACATCCTTTTTGGTGTAGACACATTTAATAAGACCTTGGCCACTACTGCAGCAAGCCAATATTTAAAATATACGTGAGAAACATATAGGATACACTTGGAAAACAAAATAGGTATGAGTATCCTCTGATGATTCCAGAGAGGGAGTGGAAGGTCCTCATTGAGGATGAAAAAGAGAAGAAATTGGTAGATGAAGGAAAAACACCCTCTGGTCCCAAAAGGTAAATTATAATTTCAATTGAATACCTTAATTTTTTTTAGATGTAAGTAAAATTGTGGTATATATTAACATACTTGAAACTTTTGATGATAGGTTGAATGACACATCAAAGGAAACAAAAGAAAGGATTTCCAAATGTGGCTAGCACAGGCTAGGCCAGGGCGGCTACTTGAAGTTGCAGTCATGAATTGTAAGTACCTAAATATGTTATTTGTATCTCCTTAAAAATTTTAGGTAATTGCAATGAATAACATTAAAAATACATACTCTTATGCAACGCAGGGTGATGAGTTTGGTACTGAAACCACAGAGGAAGACCTCCAGCTTGGTTACAAGTATGACTATAAAGATGAATTTGAACACCGAAAAATCTTGGGGAAGATACCAAGAACCACTTTGCAAGATAAGGTAAATAAAATTCAAACCACATTAACCTTTATTATTAATATAATATAGTTATGTTGGATATTATTGATATTTACAACTTTGTTTTAATCAGTGGAGCAAGATTGTCAACGAAATCACTAGTATTGGAGAGTAGTGCATTGATATCAGTTTGCAACCAAAAGATGGTTCTCCCATGCAGTACAAATTTTCCATGGGGGTGCATCCCTGCGATGGTGCTATGATCGAGTTGGCACATGACGGTAATATGGTTTTATTTTAATCCTATACTTAATAATTTCGTAGTTATACATTTTGTACGTCTATTTTTTTTTACTTATACATTTATGATTTTCCTTATAAAGTTTGTTGTCTCAATGGCAGAGAATGTTGTACTTGAGGCTCATACATTTGAAGAGGATCACATGGGGGAAACCATTCGAATGGTGTCGACCAGTGAACTAGGTAAATAATGACATTGCAGGTGTTTGTTTTAATATTACTGAATTAGTTCAATGATATTTAAAAACTGGCGATTTAAATTTTGTGTTTTTTCTTTTGCAGGTAATGCCTCATCACAACGACCTCCATTACACCATGAGTACCCCATGAATAGGCATGATCTACGTGATAGGACACAATCACAATCAAATTTTGAAGAGCACCCAGAGAACGAAGACGTAGATATTGATGAAATGATTAGGAACTATAGAGATAAGAAGAATAGGATGGATAAAAGTACTAAATGATGATGTAAATGAATATTTTAATAACTATTAATATAAAATATATTTTCACCATATTTCGCTCACTCCAAATGGATCAAGGAAAACATTTATTTCATTGTAAACAATTGTGAATATTGGTATGTATATATGTTTGTTTTTGCTGTAAATATTTCAATAGATTTATATGTTGGGTATTAGGGAATTGAGAGTGATGTGCGGGGGGGAGGGGCCATAAGAGATTATTCCTTCACATGGTTGGTCCTTCTAAGTAGAGAATAATTTATTGGAGTCGTTTAATCTTGGAGCAAACCTCCCTCGATCCAATGGAGCAACAACAAAGTCAATGTTGACTTTGTTGCTTCTACTTCAAATCAAGGGAGACAGTTTGATCAAATATTAGACGCGTGGCTCCAATAAATTATTCTCAAAACCAAGATGATCTCTTTCAGGTATGTTCTGAAACTCTCATAAAAATGCATCTTAGAGTAAATAATTCACTACAAATATGACTTGTATTGATTTTTCAGATATTTATGGAGGTTGAATGATTTTGATAGGTACTTTAAGATATTTCTTCATCAATTGAGGGAAGATCAAGACTAAAAAAGGGTCATACGTATGTAGAGAAACATGCAAGGTCAACCATTCCAACTGTACTGCCGACTAGTTCATCAGATCAGGTGTGATTTCTTCTTTCAACATCGTTTATATATCCATTAATTCTAGTTATGTTTAATGTTTTATGAATTGTTATGTTCGATTTCTAAATTGAAAAATCACCATTTAGGTATGTATAATCTTTTGATTATTTCCTCTAGATATTATGGATATGGAAGTGTTGGTTTATTGTTAACCAATGGATAAATTCTAACATGAATGAATGGTTCACCGTATCCATAAGAAAATGATGGTTCCTTTGACATCCCCATGCATACATTTGGGTCAAATTTTGATGACACATTTGACGCAATTGCCACATTATATTGTTGGAAGAACGAAAAATAGAAGACCCCCTCAAACATCGTTTCATAAGACATCGCTTTTCCGATGCCATAGATATCATCTCTATTGCGACGTTTCATGATAAAATGTATCATATTGGATTTGACTATCCAAAACCCATATACTAATTTGTCATATTGGATTTGACTTTCAAAACCCCACGACAACAAACCCCACACATACTCAATCCATAAAGGAAAGGTATTACAACAATTTCATTATTACAATGACGTCATAGTGGAAAGGTATTACAACAACATCATTCTCACACTTTGACACTATCTCTCTCTATCCCATATCTCAGTCTTCCTCTCTGTCCCTCTCACACTCTCAGACATTCTAGCCTCTCTCCTATTCTATCCTTCTCTCCCTTTCTCTCTATCCCCCTTATCTCACTCTTGTTTTTTGTCTCCCCTTCTCTCCCACTCCCTCTCTCTATCCCCCTTTTCCCCTCTCTCCCTCTCTCTGTCACCCTCCCCCCCTCCTTCCCTCCTTCTATATCCCCCTTCTCTCTCTCTCTATCTATACCCCCCCCTCTCTCTATCTTCCTCTCTCTCTGTTGTAGGAAAATTCTCTTGTGGATAGGTGAATATCCTCTTGGATTCTAGACCCCTATACCAAGAAATAAAGATGCTAACATTGGACACTAATATCCCTTTGAATATAATTACCTTATCAGAAAGAGAAAGAGAAATAAGAAAGTGTGATGCACCTTATTCTGGTGTTTGTCCTCACTCCTCCAATTTGAGCTTGATCTCCGAGATCCTTGGCATCGTTCAACACTTGCAACCTAATGGAAAACAAGAAGACAAAGAAATCATACTCTACTCTATAAGATTATTCTAATCAAATCCTTCTATAATAGACAACATATGTAAAAATACACATATTAGAAGGGAATAGGCCACGCATATATTAATGAGAACTCAAAAGAGATACTTACAAACCGTAGATGAAGTCGACGCAACCTCTCCAAGTCCTCCTCTTCAATACCTTTCAAAAATCTTCCAAAGCCATAGGTTTTGATATCCTAAAGATTTCTCCCAAGACCATAGGTTTGATACCTAGAATATGCCTCCCATCATCTCCCTAGAAATCCCTCATTATATACGATTTGGGGGCTTACCCACCATGGAGAGGATCACTTATATGATCCACTAAAAAGGGATCTAAAAGATATTTAGGGAGAAAATATCTATTAAGGATTTTAGGGAGGAAATATCTCTCAAATATTTTTAAGGAGGAAATATTTCAACCATCCATGAGATCCTCCACCTTCCCTAAAAAATAGGAAACCAAATGTGAGGTGCAGCCTCACACTTAATTATTTTTTTTTTCATGAATTTTAATAATAATTCATGTGCACTTGGTATTTTGGATTTCATGTAATATATAATTCATGTGCACTTGGTATTTTGTCTTTCATGTAATATATCCCTCCTCCACATTGACTAGGGATTGTGACATAGGTTATTCCACGGTGTCAAGGTGTATGGGACACTAATATGACACTTATTACACTTAGGGTGAGGTACCTAGGTGTGAAAATTTCATGTGTAACATAATTCCCCCTGTTGGGGTCCTATAATCATAGGTAACTTGATTCTTTAGCTGCTTTTTTGGTTTTGCTCCCGTGATGAAGACAACTGGCTTGCTGCGCTCGATTAATTCCATTTCCCCCTCCGTCTATTTCGCCCAATCCTTCATCACCCTAATGCATCCTTCATCCACCTTTGTGCCACTCACTCCCTTGCCCATATATCCCATTGGCTACATCTCACCCACCACTCATCCCTGCATAAACAAACTTAGGATTAAAAATATTAATTAGATTATTTTAATAAGATAACTAATAATAAATAAATAATTAGATTAATTACTAATTAATTAATTATTAGTAATTAAGTTAGTTTGTTTAAGTTAGTAATTAGGTTAGTGTTTTAGAATTAAAACATTAATTAAGAAATTAAATTAAAATACATATAAATTAAAAACAATTAAAAAATAAAACAACAATATTAAACATAAATTAAAATAAAACAAAAACAAAACAAATAAATACAAAAAAAAATAATTAAAATGAAAAAAAAAAGTTACGTATAAAAAAAACACGTAAAAAATAATAAAACCAAAACATAAAATATAAAACCAAAAATTAAAACCAAAATGAAACTATCCTAAAGTTTAAACACTCATGCACTACCCCATGTATCGGACCCCTCCCCCCCTTACGTCACTCAACCAAAAGGGGGTCCGAGTAAGTGGTTTTTCCAAGTACAGGTGTCACTGTATGGTGAATGCGAAATCCCCCTCCCATTACAAGTTACCACTCCAGGGGGGGTTCGAAAACCACTTTATCTTTGCAAAACCATCCCCACCAAATTAAAAAAACCACTTTTTCACTAGTTTTACCAGTCAACTTCCGATAGTGATTCCGGGCAAACAGGAATGAATTTTCAAAATCCGAGAGAGGTTTTTGTTCATAACGGGATGATGAAAAAACACTTATCCCATAATTTACACAGGTGTCAGAAGTTGGGAGAATATAATCCATCTTTGAGCCTTATTTTTCAGGATTTCATTTTTTCTTGTTTCGGTCATGATTTTGTGGGAGTTGTTTCAGCGAGCTAGAGATGAATTTGGAAAAAGAGAAAGAGTTTTTTGTTTTGCATAGAATCTTCTACAAAAAAATTCCTCCTTTTTTACACAAACATCTCATGGTGGGAGAAAAGAACACTTCCATTGACCCTATTGTTTCAGAATTTCGGGAAGCAATGAATTTAATGGTGGCAGAGTTCGTAGGCACAACTTCAACATCACTCTAGATGCCAGATGATACGATACACGTATCAATAGAGAATCAAAATGCACCCAATCATCTCCAGATATTCGGGCATGAATTTTTCAGTAACATCCACAAGTAGTGGTCAAAGATACTGTCAGTTTAGATTTTTCTGGAGTAATATCATGGTCATTGATGACTAGATCTTTGGAAATAAATTGTATAAATAATTATGAATTAGATGTATTGTGGGTTGATCAATTGGGACCTGAAGGGATAAATGTTATTGAAAAATTACCATTCATTGTAAAGACTTTCAGGATGGTTTCCAATGACTCTTTTTTATGAATAAAAAGACATTTATGCTTCAAGATTCTTGTGTCATTGTTATGTGGTGAAGTGTTCATCTATGTAATATGTTTTCTCTTTGGTTTTAAATTATTTTATCTCTCTTTATTGTTTATAAGAAGAATATGTTCATGATTTTTTTTCAACACCATGTTCTGTCTTAAAACAATATTTATGTTTTCTTCTAAAATTTGAATGTAGAATTCAGATAAGCTCCACTCTGCATTTGAAGTGGACCCTAATCTGTTCCTCTTTTCCCATGTCACAAACTATAAGGATGAAATGAAATGATTACCTTTCCTTGTTACATATTGCATCATTTATTTATTCATTTAATCATCTTTAACCTTTTGACTCCATTTTTCCCAATGGTCCTCTTTTGTTGTCTCAACCAAAAACTCAAAAAAATAAATCTTTTATCCTCATAGCTAGCCTGATATCCAATCTAAACAAAGTTAAATCATACAGAGATATACCTCTCTGAGTCATGAAGGTATATATCCTTGAATATAAGTGTTTTTTTGGTTACCTCTATCAATTTCTCCCTCAGCCTAAGAAATTACGGAGTGCTAACATAATGGTGACCATACCGAGGAATGTTCCTCAAAAAAGTGTATCAAGTTCCAGATCTAATTATTGATGGTGGACAGTGATCAAACATAAGAAGGCTAAAATAATTCACTTTTTGACTTCCATTAGCTCCATATAGGTTCCAATTCGAAGACTCCACTGGAGGAAGAACCTGAAATATGACCAAGCAACCTGGAAAGATCAGGTATTCAAGCCGAAATTGTATTTAAGAAATTTTTGGTTTTATTTATAATTATGTTATATATTATTCTGATCCTAGTAAAGAGTACATTGTTGAAGTTTACATTGATCATTTTCAAATTGATGAGAATCAAGAGACTAAGCCCCAAGTTGTAGATCATGTACATACTCATACATCTGTGCACATCCTAGATACACTGGTAGAAAACCCAGTGAGACATGAGCCTCATACTTTATCTCCTACTCTTGCTAAATATCCAGATGGTTATAAGCCCTCTGCTTTAAATCGTATACTTGTAAACATCCCAAACAGATACAAGCCTCTAGTTTTGCCTCGTATTATCCATGACCTCCTTGCCAATTATAGCAATAATTTGCCCAGGATTGATGGAGAAAATGTGAATATCATTGCTAAAAAGAACATCCAAAGTCTTGAGGATTTTCTTCATCTATTTGAGGTGGAATAAGATGATGTCTATATCAGTATGTTTTCCCTATCATTGCAAGGTAAAGTTAAAATTTGGTTTAATAATCTTCCAACTGCAAGCATTGATAATTTTCATCAATTTGTGAAAAATTTCCTGGATAGATGGGTGATCAGGGGAAATTCTTTTCTCATATTAGAAGAATATGACCATTTAAAAAGACAACCAAGGGAGATAGTACAACACTTTTCATCCAGGTTCAATAAGGTGTATCATGCAATGCCTTTTGATATAATTCCACCCCCAGGATTATCCCTTTTGCATTACCCAGATGCATTTGATCTAAAGATGGCATTCCAATTAAGAGAATGGAAAAATGCAATCCTTGAAGAAATGCAAAACACTGCAGTGGATGTGGAAGCTAATTTGCTAAAAAAAAATTCCAAGCTAAGGGCATAAGAGAAAGATAGAAAAGGAAAGGAACAGATGACATTCTCATAAGTGAAACTAGATGTTCTGGCAAACACTATAAAAGAGATGATGTAGAAGATTAGTAGAAAAGATGAGCTTGTTGTTCAAAGATCACATGTTTCATTAGTTACAGAAAAGAAAAATCTCATTGTTCTCAAATAGTTTTCATCTCATCCTTGACATCCTAAAACAAAAAAGGATTATTTCATGTACTTGATTCATAATATGGTCAAAGATGAAGCTCAAAATCATCTTGTAGAGGAGCAATTAACTGATTTAATGTATATGTTTCATGAAATTCCTTACATAGACAATTCACCCAAGTATGATGAGGATACAGTTGAAATTGATGTTGATTGTTCAAAGCAATCAGTAGCACACAGTTGGGAGGAAGAAGTTCAGTTACAGCTCAACGATGAAAATCAACAGTTGCATATTAATCATGACAACAAGGAGGACAGTGCATACATTTTTCAATTAAATGAAAATTCCTTGCCCTTATATTTTTCCTCATTTCTGAGAGAAAATTATAAGTAAATTGTTAATAGTAGGAATGGAGAACTCTCTTACCAATCAGATGAGGAAATCATGGATGATAAAGAACTCGTTTTAGATCCAGAGGTGCAACCCTTGAGTCATATTGAATGTCAAATATCATATACATGCTCAAAGTCGGTAACATATGATGAATTGATCCATTTTGATTTTATACCATTATGCTCCAATTCATTTCATATTTTGAAAGGGAATTTTGATCACATTATGAATGATGAATACATGAAAGATTATAAAGTTTCATTAGAGCCAATGCAACAACTACCTCTTTTTCTACAAGATCCAATAGCAAAGGTATTGGTTGACATATGTAGACAGAGTCCTGTTTAACTTGCTAGTCATGGGATGAAAAAAAATTATGATTTTGATATGATCAGGCATTTAGCTTCATCATTTTGTTTAGAATAAGTATCATTTCAAATCCCATTAGAAAAGTCGTAGCCATATCAAGAAGTGCATGAGCATGTAAAAAGAATAGTTACAACATCAAATCATGAATTTGAGTTGGTTAAATATGAACATCAGGAGATAGGTCATGTCTATTATGATCCTATAGTTGTCTATATGGAGGAGATATTCTTTTCATAATTCCCATTTATACATAATTTTTTTGTAATTGCCCACGGTCCTAGGGTTTTTTGTTGTGAATATCAAGTTGGAAATCATTCTGTGTTGCCCATGCAAGTTCTATTTCTGATACTGGTTAAAAATAGTGAAAGCAGGGATGATTTTAGGGGCTAAATTTCGCTCATGGGCTAATTTTCCATGTTTTTTCCAAAAACGAGATTCGCTATTTTAAAAATGGTTTGCCCAAATTCTATAGGATAAAATTATTTTACCTTAAAAATCGCCAAAATTTTATAAAAACTATATAAAATCCTTAGAATTTTGAATATTTTTACAAAAATATCGCCAATCATTTATAGTTAGCATATGAAGAATTAGTAAGATTCGCCAAGGTTTCTACATTTTAAAATAAATTTCCATCCTTAAAATCATCCCTGAGTGAAAGAGAAGAGTTATTAGAGCAGTTGTTTGATTGGCTACACTAGAATTATTATATCATTTAGAACAACAAAATTACCAGCAGTGTAGGGTAGGTAACAATTTTGAATAAGCTTAGTCATTTGAGCATCTTTTTCACCATTGTATGGTTTCCAATAGACTTTGTAGTTTGTAGTATCTATTTTAGCGTTCAGTCTAATTTGATCTAGTTCGAAGATTGTAGCTACAATGACTCCATGGACCAATGAATAAATCACTGGTATGGATGTTCATAGTTCGGTGGTTCTTGTCACCTCCTGAAAGATCTTCCATCCCCAGGTGGGGACTATGTTGGGGTCCTATAATCATAGGTAAATTGATTCTTCAGCTGCTTATTTGGCGTTGCTCCTGTGATGAAGACATCTGGCTTGTTGGGTTCGGTTAATTCCATTTCCCCCTCCATCTATTTCGCTCGATCCTTCATCACCCTGCTACATCCTTCATCCACCTCTATGACACTTACTCCCTTGTCCATTTATCCCATTGGCTACATCTCACCCACCACTTATCCCTGCATAAACAAACTTAGGATAATTTTTTTTAATTAAATTAGTTTAATAAGATAATTAATAATAGATTAATTATTAGATTAATTATTAATTAATTAATTATTAGTAATTAAATTAGTTTGTTTAAGTTAGTAATAAGGTTAGTGTTTTATAATTAAAACATTAATTAAGAAATTAAATTAAAATACATAAAAATTAAAAGAAATTAAAACATAGAACAACAATATTAAACATAAATTAAAATAAAACAAAAACAAAACAATTAAGAATTAAAATGAAAACAAATAAAACAAAATAAAATAAAAGTTACGTATAAAACAAAACATGTAAACAATAATAAAAACAAAATATAAAATATAAAACAAAAAATTAAAACCAAAATGAAACTATCCTAAAGTTTAAACACTCACACACTCCCCCATGTATTAGGCCCCCCCCCCTTACATCACTCAACCAAAAGGGGATCCGAGTAAGTGGTTTTGCTAGGGACAGGTGTCACCGTATGGTGAACTTAGACCCCCCCTCCCATTACCAATTACCACTCCATGGGCGTTCGAAAACCACTTTCCACTCTACAAAACCGCTCCCCCCAACTTAAGAAAACCACTTTTTCACGAGTTTTACTAGTCAAATTCCGAGAGTGATCTTGGTTTTCCTTGGTAGCACAATCCATATCTAGTAGTGCCATGCAAATACCTGAAAACCCTTTTTACTATTGTCCAATGCTCCTTCCCTTGTTTTGACATATACCTTCTCAGAACTCCCACTGCATGTGCAATGTCTGGTATAGTACAAACCATTGCATACATCAAACTTCCAACTTCACTCGCATATGTAAAACGAGACATGTCCTCCTTCTCTTCATATTTCTTGGGATGATGATCCACAGATAACTTTACCCCAATAGGAATAGGAACCTTGACCGATGTACATTCCTGCATATTAAACCTCTACAATATTGTCTCGACATATTTTCTCTGATTTAACAAAAGTTTCCTCTGTAATTTCCATGTACAAAATGAAATTTGAAGCACTAAGATCCTTCATGTCAAATTTAGAGGACAACTAAGTTTTCACATCCTGGATAATCTCTGTGAAGCCAAGTCCCATCATATAAGTATCAAATTTTTGATACCACATCCTTGGTGATTGTTTTAAACTATACAGGGACTTTTTCAACTTGCATACCAGCTCCTTTCCCTTCATAGCATAACCTTCTAGTTTCTTCATATAGATTTCTTCTTCCAAATCCCCATGTAGGAATGTTGTCTTCACATCCATTTGTTCTACTTCAAAATCAAATGCAGCAACAACAGATAACAAAAATATTATAGAGGTTAACTTGGTAACAGGAGAAAAAATCTAACCAAAATCAATTCCCTCAACCATGTAATAACCCTTTTCTACTAACCAAGCTTTGTATTTCTCCACTTTTCCTTCTGCATTCATCTTATTTTTAAATACCCATTTGTTACCAATGGGATTTCTTCCAGTCGGAAACTCCACTAGATCCCAAGCCTCATTATTATCCAAAGATGTCATTTCTTCGTCCATGGACCTTTTCCAGAGATTTCCATCCTCTGAATCTACTGCCTTCCTGACAGTTCTAGGATCATCATTAGTAATAGACAAAGAAAAATTTGAATGGAAATCATATGGAGTATACCTTTCTGGTATCCTTCTTTCTCGAACTGATCTCCTCAATACTAGAGTATGAGGATATTCTTATTTTGATTCATGTTCTTCTATAGAGTATGACTCATCATCTTTTAAATTGAACTCTATTTTCTCTGGTTCTTCCTTACTTGGTAGGAATTCTTGTTTAACAACAGCCTTCATTTCTCTAAATACCACATCTTGGCTATACACTACCTTCTTAGTTTATAGGTTCCAAAGATTATAACCTTTGAGACCATCTTTATATCCAATAAAGATACACTTTTCAGCCTTCTTATATAGCTTACTTCTATTTTCCTTTGGAACATGAACATATCCATCGCAACCAAATACCTTGAGATGTATGAGAGAAGGTTACTTACCAGTCCATACCTCTTGTGGATTATTTTCATCCAACAATGATGAAAATATTATTTCCCTAACCCAACACCACTTAGCACACATGTTTCTTTTTCCATCAGCGTCCTATTCATCCTTTCTACAATTCCATTTTGTTGAGGTGTATATTGAGAAATATTATGCCTTTATATACTACACTTCTTACAGAATTATTCAAATTCATTCCCACAGAACTCACCACCATTATCTATCCTCAACACCTTAACTATTTTCTCTGTTTGATTCTTAACAAGAGCCTTAAACTCATTAAACTTATCAAAGACTTTGGATTTATTCTCGAGGAAATATATCCAAGTATTCCTTGAGAAGTCATCTATAAATGAGACATAGTAAACAAATTTTACCAATGATGGGACCAACATAGGTCCAAAAACATCATTATGAACTAGATGTAAAATTCCTTCTTCCCTTTTTTCACTAGAGGGGAATCTTACCCAATTCTTCTTCCCATATAGAAAATGTTCACAAAAATCAAAATCCAAAGAGAAGTTAGACATACCTTCAACCATACCTTTACCATGTAGTAGTTGTAGACCCTTCTCTCCGATATGCCCCAGTCTTTGATGCCACGACATAACCTTTTCTCCAGAGATTATAGGAGTTCTTTCTTCTTCAAGTCCAATGTCACGAACAATGGAACTATTACAATCATCACTAATATTGCTTCCTATTATAACCCTATAATTTATAGGATCATCTGGTGACTCAAATTTTTTTCACTATTGATGTATGTTGTATTGCAAATAATATTTCATTCCTACAAATTATTTTCAAAAAGAAAAGAAAAGAAAAGAAAGAAAAAGAAAAAGAATAAAAGAGGTCATAAAAGAAATGGATAAAATCCCCATGCAATAGAAATGACTTGATCCATATAGTTTAATCATGGTTAAGTCTCTTTGAATTTATGTTGATAGGTCTAGTGAATAAGCCTGGCTAAACTGTTTAATCTTAGCCAGGTAGTTAGGTTAGCTAGTGAATAAATTTGATCAAATTGTCTAATCTTGGTCAAATAGCCTCAGGGTAGAGTAATTTCTTAGCCCAATAGTCTAATATGGGCTAAATGTGATAGGTGACTAGGTTAGAATATAGATTAGTTGGTTTTGTTTCAATAAAACATGCATGATGTTTGAGGAAAATTCATGATTTGGATGTTTGAAATGTTTTTCCTAACCCCGTGGTGACGAAAAGCAAGGGAAGCAGTGCAAAATCCACAAAAATCACTAAGCCTAAGTTTTTCTTCACATATGAAAATCGCACCCAAAGAATAAAGAACACACTTAGATCGACGGTTGATCTAATGACGCATAGATCAATGGTTGACAGTGGATTCCAGACCCCCCCGACTGTTCTACCTTTAACAGTGTGGGCGAGGGGGCGGGGTTATGGAATGGTGATTAATGAGTGTGCATAGATCTACGATCAACCTGACAGCATGCAGATGAATGGTCTACAAGATATTTCAGACCCCCTTGGCTTTTCTTCCTTTAATGATGGGGGGCGGTGTCTGGAATGAGGTGGTTTTCCCCAATGGGCCCCATCCCAACATGTCATTGATCCATTGCATTGGACCCCCTCTGCTCCAAACCACTTACCACCATATCGGCCATGCCATACTGCAACCACCTCATGACATCATCCTCCACTATCCCACTGCCTCATGATGCCACATCCCACTATCTCATCTTACATGTCTCATCTCACTACTCTACTAGAGTGTCCTTACCCCTTTGACCTATCGCATGTCTTATCCCATTTACCTATCCTCCAATCATCGCCTTTCGCATCATCCTAGAACACCCATCACCCATCCTTCACCTTCCATCTCATAACTCAGTTGATCCGTTGGCCATTTATTACAGGCTAACATATCCGTTATCCTGTTGACCTACCCTTCGCACCCAACAGATACCCGTTCACTTAAAATTATCCTTGTTTACACCATTTTCCCACTGTTCATACTCTCTTCAATCCAAAAATTAATTTCCCTAACTGCTTCAGTCAACAACCCAACCATAGCCACTACCTACTAATGTTTTGTTTCCATTTGTAGGTACTTGCTGGATCGATGGTGCCTAAATCTAAAAGATCATAATTTGAGGAAAACCCATTCCTCCCACCTCCTATCGATCTCGACCAGATCCCATTAGCCGACAAGGATTATCTGATCTCAGAGACCAAGTGCGAATTTGATTTCATCGAATTTCAATCATGGTTTAAGGACACATTCATAGATCAAAGCAATGAGATCGGGCTCTGGGAATCCAATCTCCCCCTTTATCGTTTTCCTCAAATCCACCATTTTCCTGAGTTTTCCCTCAAATGTCAGGCTCATTACCTCCCCGACCAGAGAGCCATAATTGCATCGTTCGAAGAATATATTTTCTCTATCATGCCCGAGGCCATTGATCAAATGATGCATATATCTAGAAATGAACCCCACTCTCCCCTTACCATTGAAGTTTTAACAGAAATGTACCAGGACCCATCTTTTCCCTAGAGAGCACAAATGTTTTATCTTTTCCTCCCACAGGATACTCAACTCCCCAAGAAAAATCTCCCTTACCATTCCTCCATGTTTCTAGAAAATGGAAACCATATTATTTCACTGCTATGTTGTTTGCTCAGCTATTTCTTAGATGAATGGGTGGACGAGCCCATCTTGGGTTACCTGTCCATTTTCACCACCGAAGAAAGAGCCACCACCAAGTTTGAATATAAGAAGAATATAGCTATAGTGTCCAAGGACAGTTCTAAGCTCTTAGGGATACATGGAAGCATAACAGGCAAGGAATTCTTGGATACTTTGTAGCCGGACCTTAACATATAGCATAAAATCAAATAGATTTTCATAGTCAAGCCGACCTTTGCCACATATACTGAAATGGATGAAACCTACCGAAGACTGCTCAAAGTCACCATTCCTAGTCAACTGAGATGGGAAAAGTGTGCAATTTGATCGAGTAAGAGATGAGGTGTTCAATCCGAGTCAGCAAGTGGTGTATTCAAAGTCACGTGAATGACTCACCAACGACCTTCCCCAGAATCAACATGAGAAATCTGACAGATCATCATCAGTTCCTACATTTTTGTATCTTTTTATCTAGTTAGTTAGATTTAGAATCTGCCACATCCTGATCATTAATGAGAGGATCGTTTGTAATTGTTGTTATAAATATTTCAAACTTAGAAGTATTGATTGTTGATCTTTATGCCCAAGCAAGTTATAAGCACTATAATTTTTATCAGAGATCTACCAGTAAGAAAAGGGACATTTCATAGGATTCTCATGTGTTAACTGTTGGTGAAGTTTTCTCATCTTTGTTGAATGTTTATCTCTCTCAGTATTCATTTTGTTTTTCTAAATCTCATCATTTGGAAGTAGTGAAAGTTGCAAGATTTATCCTTGTATACTTTGTTTCTGACTTTAAATGATCTAAATGTTTTCTTTTGATGTTATAATTAAGAAATTCGTAAATGCTTCTTGGTTATAATTGATTATCTCATCTTTTCTGCCTTACATCATTTTTATTCTAAAGAATCCAGTAGTTGCATTATCCTGCCCTATGAGAATACCATTTAAAAGTTGTTAGTCAGTCTCAACACTTTATAAAATAGACCTCATAGCCCAATGGACGCGTAAATGAAATTTCAGCCATTTTATAAAAAACAAACAACTCGATCCTATTCATTTTAACTAGCCTAATATCTGAAATTTGAAACAAAGTTAAATCTTATAGAGAGATCCCTCTCTGAAACTGGTAGGGCTAGATTCCAGTTTCGAAGTGGTTGGATAACGTTACCTCTGGTAAATTTCTTCTACCTCTCAACAACCTCTGGGAATTAATAGATTGGTAACATAATTGGCGACCATACTAGGGAGCTAAACAAACTTTATATATCCTACGATTTATTTTCCCTAGACAAAGAAAACTTTATTTTTGAACGAATCATAAAATCTAAACTTATATAGAGATAATGTTCAAAGGTTGTTAAAGTTTGTATATATTAATTGAAGTTTCTAAAAATAAAAATAAAAAATTATAAATTCTGGCTCCTAAAAGAGTTTTCACCAGATCTCATCTAGATCCAGAGCCTACAATAGCAATAGACAATCCTGAAAAACTACTCAAAAAGAAAAATGATGCAGAGGGTTCTGGGAGTCACAGTCCACTTCATAGGTCCCCTTCTCTCCCAGAGAATTTGGTTTCCCTTAAAGACCTCGACTTTGATATATCTTTTGAACAAAGCCTTTTTAGAAAAAAATATGACAACTTTCTAAGTGAAACAGTTTTAGATCAAACCATCCTTCAACCCAGGACCCCTGAAATACTTTCTCCCAGAGATGAAGTTGATCAACGTTTCCTCCAGGAATTTGACAAGATAGAAAATCTATTTGCGAATCTTGATCAAGCCTTAGACAAAACTCACTTTCAGTAGTCAGTCGAACTTTCTACCTTAACTATTGCCGCAACTTTTGTTAAACCTAAACTAGTTCATTCAGCTCCTCCTAACCCCTCATCTTCTACAACTTCTGTAACCTCACCTCCAATCACACAAGTTGTTGTTCAACCTCCACCACTAATCATGGCAGCAAGATATGCTCCATTGGTTTTGGTTTCTCCTCTACATGCTATGCCTCGGGATTATCAAACTAGACTCCATCAATACAATAGTACTGGTCCTCTGAATCCACAACAACATGTTGACAAAATGAACGATTATTTTGATTTGCAGGAAGTAGATGAAGCTGATGTGTAGATGAGATTATATGCATAGATTCTGATGCTTCCTTAACTGACATTGCTTCTTTTCATCGAAGTTTCCTTGACATGTGGGAGATAAAGAAGAATCCTCTTTAGATCTTATCAGAATATGAGAATATCATAAGGAACCAAGGAGAGATAGTGCAGGATTACTGCACCCATTTCAATAAACTATACAATTCAATTCCAACTGATATCAAACCACCTTAAGGTGTGGCATTGATAAAATTCCCTGATGGATTAGACACTGACATGTCATATCAGCTAAGGGAAAGAAACTCTACTACTCTAAAAGACATGCAGAAAATCATCGTTAGTGTGGAAGAAAATATTTTGGCCAGAAGGGCCAGCCAAAGAACATAAAGGAGGGTCACCATCAAGGAAGAGTCTTCTACCTCCTCATCAGATGCCAAACTAGATTCTCTAGCCAAAGATATGGATAAAATGATGGAGAGACTCACTATAAATGACAGAAACCCACCTAGGGCGAACCAAGCTGCTCATCAAATTTGAAACCCAAACTTTAGAAGAAATCCACCCCAGATCCGACAGAGAGATCCTAGAAATCAAGGAGAACAAAGGGGGGCTAATTAGCAGATTAGACCACCCCTCCAGGAAAATTATGTTGATGGCAGGGAGGACATGATCAAGGAGTTTGATGACACTCATATAAACCTCATGGGCATTCATGATGATGAATCCATTTTTCTTACCCAAGAAGAGCATGATATTTTTATCCTGTCACAAACAGAGGTCAATGAAGAATCAAAAGAATTATCATGCTCATTTGAGGCCTTTGAGAATGCATTAATGGAGGTCCATAGGTAGTATAACCTGAGGAGAAAGAGGGAAAATGAAAACCCTCCACAAAAGGCTATTGAAAAAAAGAAGACTGTTGTAACAAAGAGAATAGTCAAGACCAAAAAAACCTCAGAAGACTCTCCCAAGAAAGTCCCTGAGAGAAATGATGTTGAGTCTCCTGCACAAAAAACTCCATAAATTCTACAAAGAGAAAATCAGACTAAAGTTTCATCAACCATTCAATCAAGGGCCCTTGTCCACAGAGCTCCAATAGATAAACCAAATTTATAGAACCTAATCAAAGCTTCCACTACTTTCATCCTTGAAGGGCAGCTAGCTAAATTGAAGATTCCCATTCCCCTCTCTGAGCTGATGAAAAAAAATGCTTATAGGTCTCAGGTGATTAAAGCTTTAAGCATCGAACCTGAGATAGGTACTAAGGCTTTGAATGTTGGATCTGTAAATTACTCAGACACAGTAAATCTTGATGATGACTGACCAAATCTCCTATTTGGTCCTAAAGTTGATGGTCAAACTGATAATGGTGTTGTGGCCCCTTTTTACATCAGCCTATACATCCATGATTTGATATTACACAACACTATGCTAGATTCGGGTGCCTCTCATAACCTGATGCCCAAATCCGTGATGGAAAAGTTGGGACTCGAGGTCAACAGACCCTACAAATATTTGCATTCTTTCGACTCCAGCAAGGTTAAATGTATAGGCCTGATCAAAGACTTATGCATCACCTTAGCTCAAATCCCAGCAAAGAGTATGGTAATGGATATATTAGTTGCAAATATTCCCCCAAAATATGGTATGTTACTGTCAAGATCATGGGGAGCTAAGCTGAAAGGAACCTTGCAGCTAGATGTTTCCTATGCCACCATCGCAGTATTTAGACAGTAGAGGAGACTGTATAGAGAAACCTTGAAGAAGTATATGGTCGGTAGTCAGGAAAAGCCGCATAACTACCCATTATACTCTACACACTCTGATATGGACTCTTTCATTCTATACAATGATGGTGATGTGGAAGAACAAATCGCTCAGCTGGAACATGACACAAATGATTCAAAATAAGGAAAAGAAATCATTGAGGCACTGCCAGTAGATTTTAAGGAAAATGTAGAAAGGGAGGAACTGCCAGTAGATTTTTGAAGCATGGATTTTGATGGTGTAGTGAGAAAAGAGGGAGCTAGATCTGGACATTGGTTACATAATCACAGATCAAGGTATTCAGAGAGCCATTCCTACAAACTGAATTTCCAATGCACTAACAACATAGTCGAGTACAAATCTTTGATGCTTAGCCTGAAATTATTGAAGAAAGTTTGTGCCAAACAGATAATGGTAAGGGGTGATTATGAATTGATTATCAAACAAATCAAAGGTGAGTATGCAGCTAAACATCCCAGAATTAGAGCCTATAGGAATGCCATTTTGGATTCCCTTCAATGCTTTACTGAAATCGACTTGCAGGTAATTCCTAGAGGACAAAACATACTTGCAGATGGGCTGGCTACATCAGCAACTACCTGTAAAATTCTTGTTCAGCCCACTCGCAAGTACACAGTGGAGGTGAAGTGAAAACCAACCGCTCCTGACAACATCAGATAATGGTATGTATTTCTAAATAACGATCAAATTGAAGACTTCCTACAGTGTAAGAATGATTTCCAATGTACAAACATAGATTTAGAAAATGATGATGAGATTGTAAATAACTCTATTTTTGAAAGTGGTAGTGTAAATAACATAGATTCCAAAGTTTTGAATGAAAATAAAGTAGATGTAGATGAATTGAATGAAAATGAGATAGATTCTAATATTCCATAGTTGAAAAATAATGTGTTACATAGAGGTTTAGTTCCTCTGGAAGACTTGTTCAATTTTAACGATGTAGCCAAAAAACCAAAAATTGAAGCTAGTGGTAAAGAGGTCGAAGAGTGAAACATAGGAACGGATGAAAAACCCAAGATGATAAAACTTTCTAAATCTCTACCCCCTGAGAAAAAGCGCAAATACATTGAACTTTTTAAGGAATATGTGGATGTTTTTTCCTGGGGTTATGAGGACTTAAAATCCTATGGTACAAGCATCATACAACATCACATTGACATAAAAGAAGAACATAAACCTTTCAGGTAGAAACTTAGGAGAATAAATCCCAAGTTTCTTCCCCTGATAGAGAAAGAAATCAAAAATATGTATGATGCAAAAATCATACTCCCCTTGATATTTTCCAAATGGGTTTCTAACCTAGTTCCTACAAGGAAGAAAACTGGCGAAATCAGACTTTGCATAGATTTCAGGAATCTGAACAAAGTCTCCCTCAAAGACAATTACCCACTACCCAAAATGGACAACATTTTGCAAAAAGTAGTTGGGTCCAATAGGATCTCCTTACTAGATGTTTTCTCGGGCTAAAACCAAGTCCTTGTCCACCCAGAAGATCAAGAGAAGACAACATTTACCACACCCTGGGGAACCTTCACGTACGTGAAGATGCCCTTTGGCTTGATGAATGCTAGTGCCACTTTTCAAAGGGTAATGGATATTTATTTTGTGGACGAATTAGGAAGATTTATAGTCATATATTTGGATGATGTGATTGTATACTCCCAATCTGATGAAAAACACTTGCAACATATCAGACACATGTTTGAGAAATGAAGAAAATTCGGGATTTCATTGATTCCAAGGAAGTCTATTTTCGGTTTAGAAGAAGGAAAGTTGTTCGGACACATAATATCTAAAGATGGAATTAAAATAGATCCCAATAGGATAGAATCCATCCAGAAGGTGGAACACCCTAGGAACATCAAAGAACTACAATCATTCATTGGCAAAATAAATTTCCTTAGAAGGTTCATACCCAACTTGGTCGAACTTCTTAGGAATATCACTAATATGTTGAAAAAAGACACAAATATCAAATGGAACACTGAATCCAAATAGTCATTTGAGCAGGTGAAACATGCACTCACCCAAGCCCCAGTTCTAGTCAGCCCAAACTACACCAAAGACTTTTATATTTTCTCTTTTGCATCTGAACACACCATAGTAGCGACACTGTTGCAGAAAAACAATGAAGGGTACAAAAAACCCATAGCATTTTTCAGCAAATATTTGAGAGACGTTGCGTTGAACTACAACATAATGGAGAAACAATACTTTGCACTGGTAAAGGCCATAAAGGACTTTAGAGTCTATATTCTCCATTCTCACACAATTGCATATGTTCCAAACGCAGTGGTAAAGGATATCCTGACTCAGGATAATCCAGATGGTAGGAGAGGAAAATGGATTGTGGTTATTCTGGAATATGACATTGAAATAAAACCTACTAAACTGATCAAAGGGCGAGGTTTTCCCAAACTAATGGATGAATCTAATTTTCATGCTCTAGATATTAATTTTTGGGCTACAGTTCATGAACAGGAAGAGTAGGAGACTCCAAATGTAAAGGAAATATTCATAAACTCTCCTTGGTACGTCGACCTCATTTTTGTACTTCATAACTTACAAGATCATCCTGGTCTAACTAAGACCAAAGCCATATTTATCAAACTGAAAGCATTGAAATTTTGTATTTTAGAAGGTAATCTTTATTGGAAAGATCCTGGTAGTACTTTTCTTAATTTCCTACTGAAAGATGAAGCTGACAAAGTTCTACAGGATTTTCCTGTAGGAGACTGTGGTGGACATCTGAGTTGGAAGACCACAACCAACAAGATTTTAAGGGTTGGTTTCTACTGGCCTACATTTTTTTTTGATGTTCATCAAAAAGTTACTTCTTGTCATAAATGCCAGGTTTTCGAAGGTAAAATGAAGTTGCTACCCCTCCTCATGAAACCCATCTCAATTGAAGCCCCTTTCCAGGAATGGGGTTTGGACTTTATTAGGGAAATACATCCATCATCCTCAGGCCAACACAAGTGGATCCTCATGGCCATAGACTACTTCACCAAGTGGATCGAGGTTGTGCCATGCAAGCAAGCTATTGAATTTTCTATCATAAAATTTTTAGAAACTAATATCTTGTCTCATTTTGGATGCCCCAGAAAAATTATAGTTGACAATGCAGCGGCCTCCAGATCCAAAAGACTCATAGATCTTTGCAACCAATACCACTTTACTTTGGGACACTCAAAAAATTATTACCCTCAAGTAAATGGGTTAGCTGAGTCCTCAAACAAAATTCTGGTCAATATTCTCATGGAAAACATTGCAAGAAAATAAAAAATCATGGCATAATAAGTTGGTTTTCATGGTTTGGGCTGATAGAATAAGCACTAAATGATCAATTGTCATGTCTCCATACCAATTGGTGTATCGTACTGAATTTTTTTTTCCCCTTTCCTTAGGTGTCCCTATCATGAAGATATTGCAGGAAGCACAGGAAGAGACAAATGATGTCCAGAGGAGGATAAATCAAATGATCCACTTAATGCAATCTAGATAGGAAGTCTACAACAAAACTCAAGTCATCCACGAGAACATCAAAAAGATTTTTGATAGAAGGAATAAAGAAGATGATTTTGAGTTAGGCAACCTGGTTTTAAAATGGGATTCTAGGAATGAGGACAAGGGTAAACATGGAAAATTCGATAGTTTATGGAAAGACCCTTATACCATTCATGCATTCAGAGGAAATAACACATTTTTTCTCAAAAATAGTGATGGAACAGACCTACCAGGTGGACCAATTAATGGAAGGATGTTGAAGCATTATTTGACTCCCCAATAGAGATATCATGAATCCATATTCATTGTACATACCATTTCCTTTTTCATTCAGGTTTTGTATAGGTGATATTGATCGGGTGGTTGAAGCCCATAGAGAAGGCCCTAAGCCACTGACCAATGCCACCAACTTCCCAAAATAAAAATAAAAAACATATAGCAACAATAAATCAATGGAGGAAACCTTTACAGACATCAGAAAGCAGGTTCTTGGCACTTCACAAGGAAAGTACGATCCCCAGGTGGAGCCATTCTTATAACCCTATAAATTATAGGATCATATGGTGACTAGAAAATTTTCACTATTGATGTATGTTGTCTTGCAAATAATATTTCATTCCTACAAATTATTTTCAAAAAGAAAAGAAAAGAAAAGAAAGAAAAAGAAAAAGAATAAAAGAGGTCATAAAAGAAAATGGATAAAATCCCCATGCAATAAAAATGACTTGATCCATATAGTTTAATCACGGTTAAGTCTCTTTTAATTTATGTTGATAGGTCTAGTGAATAAGCCTAGCTAAACTGTTTAATCTTAGCCAGGTAGTTAGGTTAGCTAGTGAATAAATTTGATCAAACTGTCTAATATTGGTCAAATAGCCTCAAGGTAGAGTAATTTCTTAGCCCAACAGTATAATCTGGGCTAAATGTGATAGGTGACAATGTGTAAATGAATAGTCTACAAGATATTTCAGACCCCCTCAACTTTTATTCCTTTAATGGTGGGCGGGTGTCAGGAATGAGGCGGTTTCCCCAGCGGGCCCCATCCCAACATGTCATCTATCCATTGTATTGAACCCCCTCCTCTCCAAACCACTTATCGCCATACTGGCCCTGCCACACCACCACCACCTCATGACATCATCCTCCACTATCTTGCTGCCTCATGATGCCACATCCCACTATCTCATCTTACATGTCCCGTCTCACTACTCTGCCAGAGTGTCCTTGCCACTTTAACATGTTGCATGTCTTATCAGATTTACCTATCCTCTAATCATCGCCTTTTGTGTCATCCTGGCACACCCGTCACCTGTCATTCACCTGCCAGATCATAACTCAGTTGATTTGTTGGCCATTTATTACATCCTAACGTATCTTTTATCCTATTGACCTATCCTCTACACCCAACGGATACCCATTCACTTAAAATTATCCCCGTTTACGCCATTTTCCCACTGTTCATACTCTCTACACTCCAAAAATCCATTTCCTTCACTGGCTCAGTCAACAACCTAGCCATATCCACTACCTACTGACGCTTTGTTTCATTTTGTAGGTACTTTTTGGATCGATGGCACCTAAATCTAAAGGATCAAAAGTCGAGGAAAACCCATTCCTCCCACCTCCTATCAATCTCGACCAGATCCCATTAGCCGACAAGGATTATCTGATCTCAGAGACCAGGTGTGAATTCGATTTCTCCAAATTGCAGTCATGGTTTAAGGACACATTCATAGATCAAAGCGATGAGATCGGTCTCTAGGAGTTCAATATCCCCTTGTATATTTTTCCCCAAATCCACTATTTTCCTAAGTTGTACCTCAAATGTCAGGCTCATTACCTCCCCGACCAAAGAACCATAGTTTCATTGTCTAGAGAAACTCTTTTCTCTATCACGCTCGAGGCCATTGATCAAATGATGCATGTATGTAGAATCAAATCCCACTCTCCCCTCACCATTGAAGTTTTAACAGAAATGTACCAGAACCTATATTTTCCCCAGAGAGCACAAATTTTTGAGCTTTTCCTCCAACAAGATACTCAACTCCCAAAGAAAAATCCCCCTTACCATTCCTCCATGTTTTCAAGAAAGGGAAACTAGATTATTTCATTGCTATTTTTCTGCTCAGCTATTTCTCATATGAATGGGTGGACGAGCCCATCTTGGGTTACCTGTCCATTTTCTCCACTGAAGAAAGAGCCACCACCCAATTTGAATACAAGAAGAAGATAGCTACAGTGGCCACAAACAGTTCTAAGTTCTCAGGGATACAGGGTAGCATAATAGGCAAGGTATTCTTGGAGACTTTGCAGCCAGACCTTAGCATACAACACGAAATCAAATATATTTTCATAGTAAATTCGACCTTTTCCAAATATACTGAAATGGATGAAACCTACCGAAGACTGCTAAAAGTCACCATTCCCTGTCAACTGAGATGGGAAGAGTTGTGCAATTTGATCGAGTAAGAGATGATGTGTCCAATCTGAGTTATCAAGAGGAGTAGTCAAAGTCATGTGAATGACTCACCAACAACCTTCCCTAAAATCAACATGAGAAATCCGACAGATCATCATCAATTCCTACATTTTTGTATCTTGTTATCTAGTTATTTAGATTTAGAATCTACCACGTCCTAATCATTAATGACAGGGTCGTTTGTAATTGTTGTTATAAATATTTCAAACTTAGAAGTATTGAGGGTTGATCTTTACACCCAAGTAAGTTGTAAGCACTGTAATTTTTATTAGAGATCTACCAGTAATAAAAGGGATGTTTCACAGGATTCTCACATGTTAATTGTTGGTGAAGTTTTCTCATCTTTGTTGAATGTTTATCTCTCTCAGTATTCATTTTTTTTTCTAAATCTGATCATTTGGAAGTAGCAAAAGTTGTAGAATTTATCCTCATATACTCTGTTTCTGAATTTAAATGATCTAAATGTTTTCTTCTGATGTTATAATTAAGAAATTCTTAAATGATTCTTGGTTATAATTGATTATCTCATCTTTTTTTGCCTTACATCATTTTTATGCTAAAGAATCTGTCACTTGCATTATCCTACCCTGTGAGAATACCTTTTAAAACCTATTAGTCAGTCTCAACATTTTATAAAACAGACCCCATAGAAAAATGGACGTGTAAGTGACATTTCATCCATTTTATAAAAAACAAACGACTCGGTCCTATTCATTTTAACTAGCCTAATATCTAAAATTTGAAACAAAGTTAAATCTTGCAGAGAGATCCCTCTTAGAAACTGGTAGGGCTAGATTTTTGTTTCGAAGTGGTTGGATAAAATTACCTATGGTAAATTTCTTCTTCCTCTCAAAAACCTCTGGGAATTTACAGAGTGATAACACTTCCTTTCATCTTATACAGAGTTCCAAACCGAACTCCCTTCAGCAACACCATTGCTCCTCGAACCATCCTGGAGGTTTCCTTTTCAAATATTTTTTTTACCTCTGCATTGTGCATTTTGATTATAGAAATGAAATTTCTAGCCAAAACTGGGATGTGCAAAACACCAACCAGTGTTCTAATCCTTCCATCTATGAGCCTCAACTTGATGTTTCCTCGTCCTATGATTCTAGTTGTCGAAACATCACCTAAGAAAACATTACCTCCATCATACCTTTGATATTAGCAAAATCACTCCCTATGGGGAGTCATATGAAAGGATGCACTAGATTCAACCAACCATGCCTCATGATCTACATATGTTCTTGAAGAAGCCAAGTACACATGCCCTCCTTATTCCTTGGAGGTCTTTCCTTCTACAGAAGGAGATTCTTCAGATCCCTTATTTTTCTCAACTTTGGATACACACTACTTCTTGTAGTGCCCTTGTTTTCCACATCTCCAAAATACCTTTACAAACTTTCTAGGAGATTTAGATCTACCCTTAGACTTAGATATCTCACTTGAGAACTTAGATCTATTTCTTTCCTGGGAACGTCCTCTTTCAAATAATGCATCTATGCTCTGTCCTTCCATATTCTTCCGTCTCATCTCCTCCGACAACAAAGATGAGACCACTTCATCAAAATTCAAGGAAGTTGTATTACTACCTAAGGCCACAACCAGACTATCCCACGAGTTTGGTAAAGAACACAGTAAACGAATACATTTATCCTCATCTGAAATTTTAATCTCAACATATACTAGATGACTTACCACAGTATTGAAGGCGTTCAAATTCTCTTCCACCGAGTCTCCATCTCTCATCCTCCAGTTATACAACTTATTTCTTAGGAATAGTTTATTCACTAGGGACTTAGACTGATACAACTTCCCCAACTTATCCCATAAATCCTTGGTTGTAGCTTCCTCTGACACATTCAGCAATACTGAATCTGAGAGACACAATCGGATTGTGCTCTTTTTCTTCTGATCCAACTTTTTCTAGTCATCTATTTAAGTTCATGTAGGTGTAGTACCTGGATCTACCGTGATCCACTGATCTCTATCCACCAATAGATCTTCCATCTTTAGCTTCCACAGCTCAAAAATTTCCCCATTAAACCTCTCGATATCCATCTTCGAATTGCTTTCCATTTCTTTTCACCTGAAAAATCAATACCACATATCTCCCACTGTAATAAGGCTTATCATAGTCCCGAGCCAAACCCTTGACCACAAAGGTGTCCCCCTAAAGAAAAAAAATATTTGATACCAAATGTATATTTTAACCTTGTACAATATTTATTGCAAATATATATTCAGTAAAAGAACAGAAAAGATACAATGGAAAATACAAACATTACACATAGATGTTTCCCCTGGAAAACCAAATCGGGAAAAATAGCATATTCTATATTCATTCATAGTGATACATTATTTAAAATAAAGTATACATATAGGAGCCAGAAGCATCCACAATCCTAACCCAATGACATGGATTAGTCAACAACCCTAATTTCTTAACCGAAAATAGAAAACCATCGACAAAAACCATGTGCCTAAAAACCACCTAAATATGTCACACATTTCTCAAGGTAGATTTTTTTTTCTTGGGGGTGCTGCCCCTGAACCCCCGCATGGGGGGGATTCACCCCCCAAGGGGGGGCCTAGAGGCCCCCCCTCAAACCCCCCTACGCACCCGAGGAAACACATACGCAAAGAATATAACACATACCCAACAGATTGTTCACACTTGACAATGTGATATGTTGGGCTTCCTTCCTTAGTATAATTCTTCATTATACATCCCACATGGGTATTGAATCTCACTTTTATTAGTCTCCTACAATGTTTCCAATATTATATGTTTTATTTGTTTATCGCCCACCATATTTTTCGGGTAGCTTTCGATACAATGTCTAGTGCTAATAGCCTCTATTTTTTGGGAACCTGCACCTCAAATTCTAGTATAAATGTTATTATATCTATTAACCAGTTATACTTATTTGGGTTGCTCAGTTATGTTCCAATCAAGCAGAATGATTTGGTCATGTTTGTGAACTACCATTTTCAGACTTCATGCATCCTCTACTTCCAATTTTCAAGACTTGCTTCTGAGTCTGATGTACATGAATTGATGCTTCTCCAAGTCAATGCACCATCTATGATGGGATTAACATAGTCATCCATCAGCACAAACATGTTGTACATATTGTCAATTTCATCCCCTTTTGATTATTTTATATACCTCCTACCATATTTTGGGTCTCTGTACTGTGTGATGAAATCCATGGAAACCTCCTCCCAACATTGACTTGGGATGGCTAATGGTCATTAAAGACATGTGGTTTTAATTGTTTCCACCTTATCTTGTTGGAAAACAAAACATTATTCCACAAACCTTTGAACATCAGTTTTAAGTTCATCCCAAGAAAACTCCTTATTGACCATGTGATAGGTTTTAAAAAATAACGAGTGCCCTCCTACTGGAGAGGTGTGCAATTTCAAAAGTACCTTTTGTTTGGGTTGGGAGTTCTTACATAAATACAAGCGATATTTGTACCATAGTGAATTATTTTTCCATGTAAATGTATGTGATGCACTGGAATACTGCTACAACCTTTGAATGGGAGTCCACACTTTTTCATCGTTCTTCGATTGATACCTTGATTCTTTTATCCAATCAGGTTGGATGATCGATATAGCATAGAGAAAGGCCTAAACATCTTCATCCTTTCTTGAGAGTGCATTTTCCACAACATTTTGATTCCTTTTTTGTATATGATTTCAAAATCGTAACCCAACATCTTAGTCATGCATTTTTGTTGTTCTGTTGAAGATAGTCTTTGTTCTAAGAATTATTTAAGACTATCATGATCTGTTTTTATGATGCAGGAGCATCTCTCCCAAGCTAACCATGCACCAGCCAGCCAACCCACTCAGTGCACTCAAAGCACGCATTCAAGGAAGAGAGGCGCCATTCCTCTCACATTTTGAATTTGATTTCAATGTAATTAATGTATGTAAGGCTGTGGAGCCATAGAGCCATGCCTTTGAGTAGGGGTTAGGTAAAAGAAGACCTTTAATGGTTGTAAGGCTGGGATCTAGATCCAATCTAGACTAGACAACCATTTAATTGAAAATTCAATGTAATTGAATAGAGTAGGTGAGGATATAGGGAAGAGCTCGAAGATCCCCCTCATGTAAAAGATCTTTTGATCTCGTTTTGGATAGGTAGAAAGCGTTAGGAGATCTCTAAGAGAGTTATAATCTGTGAGAGTAGAGTAGATAGGAAGATCCGAGACTCTGTAAAAAGTATGAGCTCGAACACATTGTAAACAGAGGCATTTTATATTAATACAAACAATAATTTTCTACATATTATTCCATGGTTGCATGAATGTCTTTGTGTGTTCATTATATGATCTATATGTATGTTGTAGGTGTGCGTTTGCAGAGATAGAAAAAATTCATTGTCTACTGGGATCTTTGATTTAGGTTGGGTTATTTGAGGCTTGATGCCAAGAGGGTGTGATAGAATGTTGCGGGTTCTGAAAGCCAGTGCATAGATGCACTCCTGAATTTTGCGGAGTTTGGGAAAGGACATGCCAAGAGGGTGCACCAATTGAAGTTTTAGGCTCAGGAAGGAAGCATCAAGGTTTTTGAATACCTTGGAGGTAGGACTATGCAAAGGAAAGCATAGAAGAAGACAAATTCTCTGAGGAGTTCTATAGAGATCTGCCAGGAGGGCATTGAGTAGATGCATGGGTTGCATTGAGGAGAAGAACTCTATCTTGAGTTTAGAGAAGACATAAATTCTGAGGAATTCTGGGAAAACTCTGCCAGAAGGGCATTGAGCAAGTGCACAGAGTGCATAGGATAACTCATCTTAGAGTTCATTGAAGGGAACATGATCACTGAGGGATTCTGCAGGAGCTCCTCCAGGAGGGCGTTGAGTAAGTACCATTTTTCATAGGAAGAAATATTAGAATTTTGAGGGAGAAGGAAGTGTCAATAGGACCTTCACAGGGTTGTTGAATACCCTGTAGACTCAGCAAGGTGTTTCTTGAGCAAGAGACTACCAAGAGGGCATTAGATTCTCCATCTGAGGGAGAGAAAAGGGTTAAGTCCCTTAGAGGTCTGAGAAATAGAGAAGCTCAGGACAGATATCACCTTTTTGTGTGTAGATACCCTGTAGGAATCATAGAGGTCGAGGAAACCTTTCAGGGTTTCAGAGAAGAGAAGCTCGGGAGGAAGAGCGATTTCAGGGAGATAGCCTTGTATGTAGTAGAAGAGGCCGAGGAGAAACCCTTTGGAGGGTAAAGGTTTGACAAAGCTCAGGAGGAGAAGTTATTTCATGCACATGCCATAAGACGAGAGGTTGCAGAGGCCGAAATAAGACCCTTTCGAGGGTTTGAGTTCAAGGAAACTCAAGAGGGAAAGTGTTTTCTAGAACGCAGACAGAAGCTGTGAGTACAGGCTTCATAGTAGGAACAAAGGCTGAGACCTTTGATAAGTTGAATTCTTCCAAGGATCAAGAAGAAACAGAATCTCACAAAGGGGAGCACAACTACCATCGGATTAGGCCGAGGACAAGATCTGGACTGTTAAAGTTGAACGTCTAGGCAGCAGCAGCAGGAGAGCACAGGAAGAGAATAGATCTGAGCCATCAGATCTTGGCACACAGACTGATAGACATCGGATCTGGGAGGAGATGCACGTGGGTTAATGTTGCATAAGCAGAGGAGAAGACTCACCAAAGTCCCAAAATAATTGGGAGCATCCATATCAGAGGATACGTGGTAGAGATCCGAACCCATTGGGGTTTCAAATATTGAAAGTTCGAAGGGTCAAGAATTGGGACATCGGGATTCGTGAAGACCCAAAATGTGATAACCCAAAAGTGCTGAAGGAATAGCACCAGGCCATGAAACAGAGTTACGGTTTTTTGGCATACCGAGTATCAGGATTTCAGAAATCTTGAAGACAAGGAATCTGGAATTTTGGGGACGAGAACCCCGAAGTTGTGAAACATGACATAAGAGAGGAGTAGGGCTGCGGTCATACTTGGGATCGGTATTTTAGGGTTCTGAACTTCGAAAGTTCTGAGGACCATAGGCCAGACGTTTTGACGTTGGAAGTCCTGAAATCGCAAAATGCGATGAGCCATGGAGACGAAGATTTGGAGGAGAAAGTCAGGATTAGGATTTTGACATTTTGGGGATTGGCACTTGGGTTGTCCCGAGGACTAAGAACCAGGGATCTTGGTATTTTAAAACCATGAAGTAGACTGTGGTTATGGGGAAAGCAATCACATGGATGGAGATATGGCCAGGGGGGGCTAATCACCATTGAGCGCCATTTCAGTGTTTTGGTAATTTGGAGAACGGATGATCAAGGAGGCAGAGGCTCTCAACATCAGGACTCAGGGAGTCCCGAAATCCAAAATTCCCTTTTCGAGAAAGGGTCATGGTCATGTTTGGTGGCCACATGGAGATGAAAGGTCGCACATTTGTGCAATTGCTAGATGCAGGTAGATTTTTCATATAAGGACTTGTGGATCAGTTTCGTAAGGTCTCAAGGAAGGCCGAAAGAACCATTTTGGTTCTGTGGACCCAAAGGATAGAACGATCCTAAGACCAGGAGGTCATGCAGAACCTGCTGAGGCAGGGGGTGCTGCATCAGTGAGGTATCAAAGCTTGACTTTGTTTGTACATTTCAGGTAGAGGGAGAAAGAAGAGAAAAAGAATACTGTGGTACACATGAGTTTGGTATCAACAGTAGCTTGCAAAGACAGGTAGAAGGAGACAGAGCACTTAGACTCTGTGGATATTGTTGTAGGTGCACAATAGTTAAAAGGTAGTCAGGTCAACTGTAAGGAGAGGATGGAAGCTTTCATTTTCAAAGTTACAACAACGAGTTTTCAAGAAGGGAAGACAAGAGTAGGGGGATGGCTACTGAAGGCCATGCATGCGATGGAAATAATATCCATCAGTAGCAGAGAAAGGATGCCATGGACAAAGAGCTTGCCAAGATCAGAGTGAGAATGGAAATTATTGCACTGCAGATGTAGAAAGATTCAAGACCACATTGGGTGTATGAATGACCCATGGGGACGAAGGTAAAATGGCCAATCGGGGAATTGGTGGTCAAAAGACAATGGAGGTTGTTGAGAATGTGGCTGAGGCATGTTGAAAGCCCCAGGGATGATGAAGAGGAAATGGTTCAGGTATGTGAACCAGAGGCTGGGAGAAACCTTAACAATATTGAGGATGAACTGAGATTAGCTTAAGATCTCAAAGACTGCCATGTGTGCATGGAATTCCAAGAGGGTAGAACAAGAGTTTCCAATTTCCAAGAGGGAAATGAGATGAGCTCACTGCAGGATCTCACAGGCTGTCAAGAGGACAGAAGGGGAATTTCATATTGCTAGGAGGGAAATGAGATGTGATCTAAGGATATCATAGACTGCCAAGAGGGCAGCAGAGAAATCCCATATTGCCTAGAGGGAAAGGGAGAGCAGATGAGCTTAGAGTTGAGTTCATATCAATGAGGACAACTGACAGAGAAGCAGGATCAAAACTGTTCTCTGATCATTAAAGGAATTCAAATATTCCTGCCACATAGCCTAGGGGAGGCAAGATTTTGTGTTGTCGATGAAGCAGCAACAACAGGAGAAGGACAACCATCTTTGACTGTCAAAGAAGAATTGGAGCAGATATTAGAGGTTTCCCAAGAAAGGGGAGATGAGCATTCTGAGGAAAGGCTCAACAGTTTCTGCCAGGAAGCTAAAACAAGGAAAAAAACTGCAACACTGAAGCTGACAGTAACAAAGGAGCAAGCAGATGATGTGCTCACTCCATGGGATATGGAATTGGAGGTGCTAGAGGATTGGATGAAAAATCCAGAGCCAACATATGAATACTGAGAGCAGACAGTCATGCAGATTGCAAAGGAGGAGCATTCCGAGGAATCACTCAGAGATTTCAGCCAAGGAGTTGAACAAATAATCATGATCACTACCGTACCAAGGTATGCAATGAAAGATGAAGGGAAATTCTTGGCTGAGAAGCAGCTGGAAGGAGTTGGACTTGATCCAACACAAGGAGAAGTGACAACAGAGATGTCACAGAGAGAAGATGAGCAGCAGCTCAGAGATGTGACTGCAAAGATGAACTTTGCAACAGAAGGGACACTTAGTGCCATAGGGGATGAAGAGGATAACATGGGAAATCATGATGATCTGCCCATTTGCAAAAAGAAAATTCAGCAGAAGAGTCTTCATGAATAGAGCCATCCATTGTAGTAGCTAGATGAAATGTTCAATAAGATCAGGAAGTTGATGTTGAAGTCAACACAAGAGACTGCCAGTAGGGAGACAGTAGCAGCAATAAAGTAGCGGAAGCAGTAGCAGCAACAACAAAGAGATGGAGTAGAGAAACAACTCCAAAGAGTTGTTTGGGATCCAGGAGGATTTCAATAGCCAGGGTGGAGATCTCATGAGCAGGAGCTCATGAATTTTCGTAGTAGAGGAGTATGATGCAGGAGCATCACTCCCAAGCTAGCCATGCACCATCCAACTAGCCCACTAATAACACTCAAAGCGCGCATTCAAGGAAGAGAGGCGCCAGTCCTCTCAAATTTTGAATTTGATTTCAATGTAATTAATATATGTAAGGTCATGGATCCATAGAGCCATGCCTTTGAGCAGGAGTTAGGTAAAAGAAGGCCTTTAATGGCTGTAAGGAAGGGATCTAGATCCAATATGGACAAGACAACCATTTAATTGAAAATTCAATGTAATTTAATAGAGTAGGTGAGGATGGAGGGAACAACTCAAAGAACCCCCTCATGTAAAATATCTTTTGATATTGTTTTGGATAGGTAGCAAGAGTTAGAAGATATCTAAGAGAGTTATAATCTACGAGAGTAGAGAAGATAGGAAGAGCCGAGACTCTGTAAAAAGTCTGAGCTTGAACACATTGTAAACAGAGGCATTTTATATTAATACAAACAATAGTTTAATGCATGTTATTATGTGGTTGCATGAATGTCTTTGTGTGTTCATTATATGTTGTAGATGTATGTTGTAGGTGTGCGTTTGCAGGGACAGATAAAATTAATTGTCTGTTGGGATCTTTGATTCAAGTTGGGTTCTTTGAGGCTTCATGCCAAGAGGGTGTGACAGAACGCTGGAGGCTCTGAAAGCCAGTGCATGGATGCACTCCTAAATTTTGCAGAGTTTGGGCAAGGACGTGCCAGAAGGGTGCACCAGCTAAAGTTTTAGGCTCAGGAAGGAAGCCTCAATGTTGATGAATACCTTGGAGGTAGGACTATGCAGAGGAAAGCACAGAAGAAGATAGAATCTCTGAGGAGTTTTGTAGAGCTCTGCCAGGAGGTAATTGGGAAGATGCATGGGCTACATTGAGGAGAAGAACTCTATATTGAATTCAGAGAAGACATAAATTCTAAGGAATTATGGGAAAACTCTACCAGGAGGGCATTGAGAAAGTTCATAGAGAACATAGGAGAACTCTTCTTAGAGTTCATTGAAGGGAATAGGATCACTGATGGATTCTGCAGGAGCTCCGCCAGGAGGGCGTTGAGTAATTTCTAGTTTGCACAGGAAGAACTATTAGAATTCTGAGGGAGAAGAAAGTGTCAAGAGGACCTTCACAGGGTTGTTGAATACCCTGCAGACTCAGCAAGGAGTTGCTTGAGTAAGAGACTGCCAAGAGGGAATTAGATTCTCCATCCGAGGGAGAGAAAAGGGTTAAGTCCCTTAGAGGTCTGAGCAATAGAGAAGCTCAGGACAGATAACACCTTCATGTGTGTAGAGACCCTATAGGAATCATAGAGGTCAAGGAAACCTTTCAGGGTTTTAGAGAAGAGAAGCTCAGGAGGAAGAGTGATTTCGGGCACAGAGCCTTATAAGTAGTAGCAGAGGCTGAGGAGAAACCCTTTGGAGGGTAAGGGTTTGACAAAGCTTAGGTGGAGAAGTTCTTTCACACACGGGCCATATTCCAAGAGGTTGCAGAGGATGAAATAAGACCCTTTGGAGGGTTTGAGTTGAAGTAAACTCAGGAGGGAAAGCATTTTCTAGAACACAGACAGAAGCTGTGAGTACAGGCTTCATAGCAGGAACAAAGGACGAGGAATTTGATAAGTTGAATTCTTCCAAGGATCGGGAAGAAACAAAATCTCACAAGGGGGAGAATAGCTGCCGTCGGATTCGGCCGAGGACAAGATTTGGACTGTCGAAGTTGCATGTCTAGGAAGCAGCAGGAGGAGAGCGTAGGAAGAGAACAGATCTTAACCATCAGATCTTGGTGCACAAACCAATAGCCATCGGATCTGGGAGGAGATGCACGTGAGTTAACCTCACATAAGCAGAGGAGAAGACTCGCCAAAGTCCCGAAAGAATCGAGAGCGTCCATCTCAGAGGATACTTGGCAAGGATTCGAACCCATCTGGGTTTCAAATACCAGAAGTTCAAAGGGTCAGGAATTGCGACATCAAGATTCGTGAAGACCCGAAAGCACAGAAGGAAGAGCATCGGGCCACGAAACAGAGTTACAGTTTTTTGGCATACCAGGTATCGGGATTTCAGAAATCCCAAAGACAAGGAATCCATACTTTTGAGGATGAGAACCCTGATGTTGCGAAATGTGACATAAGAGAGGAGTAGGGTTGTGGTCATACTTGGGATTGGTATTTCGGGGTTCGAAACTTCGGAATTTATGAGGACCATAGGCCAGACGTTTTGACGTTGGAAGTCCTGAATCATGAAACGCAATGAGCCAGGGAGACAAATATTTGGAGGAGAAAGCCAGTATCGGGATTTTGGCATTTTGGGGATTGACACTTCAGCTATCCCAAGGACTAAGAGCCAGGGCTCTTGGTATTTGAAAACCCTGAAGTAGACTGCAATTACGGGGAAAGCGGTCACATGGACTGAGATATGGCCAGGGGATGCTAATCACCGTTGAGCGCCATTTCAATGTTTTGGTAATTCAGAGATTGGTGGATCGAGGAGGTAGAGGCTCTCCACATCAGGACTCAAGAAGTCCCGAAATATGAAATTCCCTTTTCGGGAAAGGGTCATGGTCGTGCTTGGTGGCCGCGTGGAGATGAAATCTCATGCATTTTTGCAACTGCGAGGTGCAGGTAGAGGTTTTGTATAAGGACCTGTGGATCGATTTTGTAAGGTCTCAAGGAAGGTCGAAAGAAACATTTTGATTCTATGGACCCAAAGGATATAACGATCCTAAGACTAGGAGGTCATGAAAAACCTACTGAGGCAGGGGGTGCTACGTCATTTTACCTTGAAGTTCTTACCTATTAGTTAAGGGTGTCATTTCTTCAATGAATGTAGTATTTCCATCATTTCCTTCTCAGAAATGGGTTTCTGGAAGACCTTTCCCTTGAGTGGTGTACTTTCAAAAGAAAGGGGCCTTCCTCCTTGCATTAGAGAAACACTAATTCCATTTCTTGATTCATCTTTTGGAAGATTGGTTGTTTCCATTGATGTCAACCCTAGTCATGGGTTTTGGACCACAAGATTGATAAAGGTATTTGGACATGAAGGAAAATGAACATGCATATACAACACCCATGAATGGATAGTATACATCATGTTGTTTCTAGTTGTATGTGGCATGTCACGTGGATCCTCATGGTTGAGGAGAAATGATTTTTTGAACATGACAAAGTGAATTGAAGAAGGAAGTACATGTAGACCCTGAAGATAATTAAAGAAAATAATTACAAAATAAGAAAGTGTTAGGTCGGCCCTAATGTTAAAATGAAGTGACATAAATAGTATAAATAAACATCATTATACATTCATTTTCATACAAGTCTAATTTCAGAGGAAATAAGAAGTAAGTAAGGTCGGATTTCAAGGGAGGATGAAGTCTTTTGGTTCTAAGGTATGTTATTTTCAGGTCATCTTACTATTTTTTCTATAAATTTTTTTATAGAATGATTCAGATGGTGAAATCGCTATGGTATTGAGAAGACATATCAAAGTACCTCTGGTAAAAGTTTCAGATCTTGATTCTCTATAACTATGGAGATACACTCTGTGAAAGATAGGGTTTGTGACCAGTCGTGAAGCTAGTCAATAAACAGGTGTTACAGGTAAAACAATCATAACTTCTTCATAGAGAATCCAAATCATGTGGGACAAGTTTAATTGGAAATAGTACAGAATTTAGTTTCTTGTGTGCGAATTTCAAAATCGGATGTTAAATATTGAGTGTGGGGCATTCTATACAAGTTGAGTCTCCTAAATAGACCAGAATTAAATAAAGTCTACCATTCTTTCTATAACTTCTTTTTGGGGAGGATTTAAGGAGTGAAAATTGGAGGAGTTTCAGAGAATACATTGAGTAATATTATATGCAAGATGAGATTACTCTAAGAATTGAAGAATTGCATAAATTGAAGAAGTCTCAGGAAGCATTATCAGGTTCTATGTGACGATTGGTTGATGGTGATGATTTAATGTAAAGTTTTATTATCTCTCATATATTCTTGGGTGGAAGGAAGGGGCAAGGATGGAGAGTTGAACTCTCTCTTTATATTGGAGGATTGTATATTCCTCTTGGATTTTTATCCCTCCCTTTATATTTGGAAGCTGTAGCTACCTTTGGAAGTCATTACTTCCCTTGAACAATAACTATTGATTATTTCTC
>JZKD02S1288058.1:372081-388312 GCA_000966675.3 Picea glauca | reverse complement strand
TTCCCCAATTAAGGGGTAATGTGACACTATTTAGAGCTTAAAAATATGATGTGTGTTTCCTCATCATATCGAATGCACGAAAATCATTGTCTTCATGTCCCATTGATTTTCAAAATCTACAAAATAAGCTTATTAGGGTATGCTGGTATTTCTGTTATAACTAGCACTCATGGGGGTTATGTCCCCATTTCTTGCATATCTCACAGTATCCTCCTCCTACTAGTGGGTTTGGTGCTCCAACTACTAAGTACTACGCAAAGGCCATAAATTCATCTTTGTGGTGACCTTCAATCCTACATTTGGTACATCATATTTGTTCATGTTTCTCTTTCCCTTTCATGATTTCTGCCAACTGGATTTTTACTGCAACTATTTGGTTCTGTATCTATTCCATTCCATTGTTTTCTCCGACTGAAGAGGCTTCCAACTTCATAGAAATCTCTAATTCCTATGAATGTGACATAACCTTTTGTTGTATTAGAGGACTACATATCTGAGGTAGTGTACTCGCAATAAACCACTCCCTATGTTGTTGATCGGGTATATGGAATGTTAATATACCCATCACATCTTTGAATCTCTGATCGAACTCCCATACTGAATCATTATATACTTTCTTGATCTCCTTGATCTCAGTAATGTATTGCAACTCTAAATTTGGTTTCTTGGATTCCTTTAATAATGCTTGTGTGATCTCTACTAATGTCATTGTTTGTCCTAGTGTTGCGGTACTCTAAAGCTTCATGTACCAGGATAGCATGCGTCCTCCAAATTTTGTTTCCAGCAACACAATATTTGCACGAACATCGTGGACATTCTTTACAGTCCAAATAGTTTCACATATGAACATATGTTGTTCTTGATCTTCCAATCCAATTCCTTTAAACTCTGGTAGTATTAGTGTGCTATATACTCCTTCCATGTTGTTATGTGTAGGACCTCTTCCTAGTAATATAGGTTGATTATGATTCAGTGTATTACTATTATTACCCTAGTTATTATTTCTATGAATTCCCTTAATAATTACAAGTTATATGGATAGGTCTTTGAACGTTGTCTTAGATTAAAGTGATGCACACGAGGTAGTGGTTTCTTCCCAAGACTCATCTCAAGAAGGGATTATTGGTTCTTCTATAAATGGAGTGAAATGGATATCTTCTTCTACCCCCTCTATTAGTATTATTTCAATGATACAAATATTTACGTGATGTTTTGGGTACTTCCTGCGTTTCTCTTTCTCTTCGGCTACAATTGTCAAGTTCTTCTACCTTCTCCCACTGCGCAAAACTCCAAATTCGTCTTCTCCTTATAATATCCCCTCCTCTTTCTCTTGAATTCTTAGTTTTCCCTTTCTTTTTCCATATTTCTTATCCTCGAATCATCTGCGGTCATTGACTGTTGTTCTTCGTGTGTGAAAAAATATTTATCTATCTGACTCCATCATCATCAATTATTTATCACATAGCAACATATTTATCCAGGTAGCTAACTAGTTTAGGAATATTCCTCGTGGGGCCTTAAAGAAATCTCTTTCTGCGACACTATACACCATGGTATAGTCTATGGAAAATTTTGTTATGTAGCCTCCTAAGATACTATCCAACCAAAATTCAACCACACATGAAGTTTTGTGGTCAACTAACTTCAATTGTCTCACTAATTCAGTATTCTAGCTCTTCAACGGGGTTGGCCTGTGTCTACCAGTCTTTTCCACAAATTTCTCCAACCATTATGTTAATAGGTTAGGGAATTATCCAAAAAATACATCATGAAATTCTATGTACACGTACCTTTTTATCCAGTGTTTGTTCTTTACCCAACATTTTTATTCTCCTTCTGAGAAAATTCTCATTCCTTTTGTTCCAGCCTCTCAGTTATCTCCTTCATCATCGGCCTCCAAAACATTCCCTCACTTTAAGATTTTGGGTACCCAAAATGGAACCATTTGATGGTGTGCGCACAGGTTCAAGACACTCGGTAAAAATTACTTAGTCTAACAAAACCCTACACACACCAACCCTTTAGTCATCACCTACAAGAAGGTGAGGTCTAACCCGAGGTATCTTTATGGGGACTACAGGAACCAAGATTCTGTAATGGTGAGAGAAATAAGGGAGGCACACCATGCCATACCTATAGGATCCATATGTGCGCTATATCTTAATTAACTTGAATTTTTTACTTAATTATATATGAATATCAACCTATATTCATGCTACTTAAGAGTTAAACATACAATTAAGGCTACTGTGTTAGAAAAATAGGATTATGGAGAAATAAAATAAAACAAATGAGGAAATAAAACATAGAAGATACATAATACAACAGAGAAAAATATATACTTGGTTCACCCAGTGTGGGCTACATCCAACAGAGAAATTTCCAGGTCCTTCCTTTATTATTATCCAACAAATGAAGGGATACAAACTACAATAAACATGTTGTAACTTCCTCTTCTTTCTCTCACAATCTCCTCACTCAAAATACAATATTCACAATGATACATAGCCACAATAAATTTCCCTCATAAAAGAGGGTTTCCTTCTATGGAAAAAAACCCTACCATAATTTTTACCATCACATCTGCGACCTTATAATGAATGGTCTAGATTTGCAATTAAATTACAATATACATTTAGAAGGAAATGTTTCCTTCAGGGGATTCTCCCTGCAACCTCCATCAGGGAATGATGTCCCCCGAACCGTCATCGGGGATTCGCTTGCTCCCAGACCCCATATCCAAGGGTATGGACCTCCTAGACCCCGTAGAGGGGTAACCTCCACCTGCACTCCCCCGCATGGAGGAGTGTAGATTCTTTCGGGGTGTAAATTCTTCATGGGGTATAAACATGGCTAAAAACAAAGACCTCTAAATCAAGAAGATAACTAGGCTCCACAACCAACAATCTCCCACTTGGAGACTGATCTCAACAAATCCATCATTGTTGTATCTGTTGTACTATGATCCTTCTTGGACCTGGAAAATTTCTCATCTTCATATCCATGCTTGAGTCCCAACTGAAACTGAGCAAGAACTCAGTTTATCCCTAGTTACTCCCTTAGTTAACATGTTTGCAAGATTCTGGCTAGTGTGTATCTTTTTTAACCTCAAATTTCCATCTTCCAAGATAGATCGTATGAAATGGTACCTGATATTTATATGCTTACTCTTCGAATGGAAGGTTGAGTTCTTTGCAAGATGAATGGAACTCTCACTTTCATAATAAAACCTGCTATTTTCCTGCTTCTTTCCCAATTCCTCCATAAACCTCTGTAACCAAATCATCTCTTTACTAGCCTCTCTAGAAACAACATACTCTCCCTCTATTGTTGAAAGTGTAAAAACCTTTTGTAGTTTTGAAATCCAAATTACTATTGTTCCACCTATAGTAAAATCATACCCTGTGATGCTCCTCCTACTATCTTTATCACCTAAGATATCTAAATCAACATAACCCTGTAGAACCATGTCTGAACCTTCAAGACATAATGCATGTGTAGAAGTACCTCTCAAATACTTGAGAATCCACTTTAATGCCTCCCAATGTTCTTTACCTAGATTGTTCATATACCTACTCACAACTCCCACTGCATGTGAAATATCTGGTCTTGTGAAAACCATCACATACATCAAACTATCAATTAATGATGAATAAGGGACCCTGGACATGTATTCTTGATGGGTGTTCTGTATGCACTAAAAAACACTTGAAAACTCTCAATTAAATTGTAACCATGGGTAAGTAAACTTAGAGTTGTAGCAATATATATGCCAAGGCAGAAAGTCTAGAGGTAGTATAGTCTATCTAAGGAATGGGATATCTAAGAACTAATCTACCTAAGAAAAGACTACTAATGATCAAACCCTACTAAGAAACCTAAACTATGTACCCTAAGTAACCTTTGAGCAAAGGATCGATGGATAGTCCTAAGAAAGAAAATGAAAACCCTACTTAAAGAAAACTAGTTCAATCATGACAATAAGCAAAGGCAAACTATCTACCTAATAAGCAATAACAACAACAAACAGGGATGATTTTAAGGCTGGAAATTTATTTTAAAATGTAGAAACCTTGGCGAATATTACTAATCCTTCGTATGACAACTATAAATGTTTGGCGATATTTTTGTAAAAATTTTCAAATTTCTAAGGATTTAATATAATTTGTATAAACTATCGGTGATTTTTAAGGTAAAATAATTTTATTTTAAATAATTTAGGAGAATTATTTTTAGAATAGCAAATCATTTTTTGGGAAAAACCATGGAAAATTAGCCCATGAGAGAAATTTATCCCCTAAAATCATCCCTGGCAGCAAAATACTTTAATTAACCTACTCAAATTCAATAAGCAACTATCCTATGAAAGCAAGTAAATAGGCAAGCAATTACCCTATCAAAAAAAAATACACAAGCAAGCAACTACCCTATTAAAGAAAGTAAACAAGCAAGGAAACAACTAGCTAACCTATGATAACTTCTACAACAAGTAAACTAATCAAGATTACTCAATAAGAAACTAATCAAACTAATAAGAAAGTGAACACTATTCTTAAATTAAACTTCCTAATTACTTCTAATTTACGAAAGGAAATCTTAATCTACCAAATTGCAAGCATCATGACAATAAAAGTAAATAACAACTAATCTATGATAAGAAAACTATTCTTCAATCTACCAAAGCAAGAAGACTATCTAACCTACAAAACCAAGGAAACTATCTTCTAATCTATGATAGCAAGAAAACTCAAATATAGTGTTGATGGTTATGTCTTCAGTATCTTATGATATCATGATTGCACTTAACAATTAATGATAACTCAAGAGGGATAAACTCAATAATGACTTCGATAGAAAAGTGAAAAGTATGAATTAGGCAATCCAATGAGAACTTATCCATGATAGAAGCAACATCAACTATCCTTCATATCCATGTGATTATTCAATCATGCATTAATCATCAATAATATAAAAACACTATTCTATCAAATTCAAATGCATTCTATATTAATATAAGCAAATTCACACTACCTTGATTCAAAACTAAACTTGATAATCAACTTTGAATGAAAATTGCAACCTAAATCTAGAAAAGGAAATTGCATGAAATAAATTAGACTAATTCTATTTTAACAAATTAAATTGCAAATGAGCAAATACTCTTAAAACAACATAAGACAAGAAATTAAATCAGAAAACTACATAACAAATAGATAAGAAAATTTAAATAGCAATTAGATAAGCAAAATGAAAATTAGAAACTAGAACTAACACTATCCATCCACCGAAGCTTGCCAAAGAAACCATAAACTAGAAACTTTATTTTAACTCTGTTTTTATACTCTAATCTAGCATATTAAAAATCTAGCTGTCATCTAATTATACATAGGGTTAGTAGCTAAGAACTTTCCAGTTCATTTCCTATTAACTAAAAGATCATTGCATATTAACACTAGCCTCCATAATAACCTACAAAACAGAACTAAGACAATTAAATCATAAACAACAATTTATATAGAAAATAAAGAGAATAAAACTCATGTACAGGAAATAGACAAAATGATGATTACTCTAATCAAATCTACAAGCATATTAACTAAATGTTCACCCAGACTATTGGTGCCCCCCCCCAGCTAGTCGTGGCTACTCTTCAAAGGTGAAACATGAGCTTCAACAACACGAATTCACCATTAAAACCCAAAACACAGTCTTTACACAAGTTTTAGCAAAATGTATGAAAAATAAAAAAATAGAGTTGAACTGTCTATTTTCTCCCTTCACCATTTGTCTGACCACTAAGGTGGTATTTATAGATTTACAATCTGAGAGGTCAACCACTGGCAGGGCCAACCTCCTCTAAAAACAACAAATTACATTAAATGGGTTTTAACCCTCGGTGGCTTCTAGAAACTAAGTGAGCCAATAAACGCCCAATATAACATCCCAAATTGAGTTGTAAAAATCTCAGTAGTTGGATACCATGAGCAAAAGAAAACCCCATGTCTTTGATTCGCCCATTGTTGGCTGCCAATATGGTAACCGCCAAATTGCCAATGGTTTTTGTGCAGGATGGAGTGTCGGATGGAGTACCAAACTGAGTTCCATATGAAGTATCCGACGGAGTTCCAGATGTAAAAACAAGCTGCGATATTTTCCTCTAACAGAAAAAAACATGAATTAGTTTCCTGGGATCATAAAAGCATGTTGATTTATACTCAAAATCATCACAAAACATGAATTATGCATACCTGGTGTGAATCATAGCGATTTGACACAAAAACTCTTCAAAAACTCTTCAAAACAAGAAAACGCATATACATATTCATCCAAAAAGGATCTAATTAACGTCATGAAATTAATCATATCACGGGGCCAACATTACCCCCACACCTAAGATTTTATAGGTCCCACTGTAAACAAAAAGAAATTGCCCTTCATGACTAAACTTGCGAAGGAGGGGGTGGATTACCTTTAGAAGATTCTCCCTCTTACACGAGGGATTTTTTCTTGAGCCTCAATTGCATCCAGAGACTATTATTGGGGATAGTCATATCATCAACCAAACACTGTAGAGAATTCTTCTTGGCTTGTAGGACAACGTTATCATGGTGTAAATGACGACTCAGTGTTTCATGCTATCTAAGTTTGAACTGAAGGGTTTGGAGTTTTTGGAGGTTGTTGATGACATGTGAGGAAGAATTGAGATGTATATTATACCCTTGATCCTTTAAACCATGTAAAACAATAATTTTACCTCTGTAAAATTAGTTCCAAAAGTGATTTCCCATAAGCGCAACAATTTTGGCCTGACAAACTTGTGAAAAATAGGTATCAAAGTGACACCTGTAACTAAAGGAAAGTAAATCTTGTGTAAAAACCGAGAGAGTTTTTTTGTTTTGAATATTTCCTTGATAACAAACTCTCTTGTTTTTCAAAAATTCACTTCCATTTGTTAGGAAAATACGACAACAAAACATCACTAAAACGGGAAAAACAAAGTGTTTTATTTTCTGAAAAACTAGGCCTCTAAGAGAATTGAATATATCCCAAACTATAATGTATATTCAAAAACTAAGAGAGGTTATTGCTTTTGGTTATTTTATGAACACAAACCTCCTCCAAGTTGAAAAAATAATTTCCCATTTTTTCATAATCCAAACTTGAAGTTGGTTACTCACAAATTACAGAAACGTAGTGTGCTCTGAGCAGAAACGTAGTGTGGTCTTTGACAGGGAATTTTGAGGCCTTCCCAAAGGATTTTTGGGCTGAAAGTGGTATGGTTGGAAATTGTGTGATGTCTTATACACAATGAAACCATCAAGAAATGCAAATGCCTTCTCAAAACCTATGAAAAACTGACTTGAAGTCAAGTTGTCCAAATGTGCAGAAACCCTCCTATAGTAACTGTATTTGGGAAATTTCTCTCAAATAATAACACCTGTGCATAAAATGAAGGAGTTTTTTGTTTATTGGTTTATGATTGACAAAAACCTCTCTCACTATTGCAAATTCATCTTCCTTAATTCAGAAACCAATTTTGAAGTAGAACTTTGACCAAGACAATCATTTGAAAATTTATGGCAAGGAATGATGACATGACCATGATGAAAATTTATGACCTTGGATGAGTGGAGGGAGTAGTAAGAAAACCTAGACACACCAATGACCATTTTAAAACCAAGAGATGTCAAATTGTATTTGATAATTTTATTTTGAAAATATAACAATTTGACCTAATAACCCTATCAATCACATGAAAGAGTAAATTTGATCACTAGTGACTAACCAAACTGATAGATATTAACAAAATGTTTGGTTTGTACTGGTAGGCATGGTGAACAAGGGAATTTTTATTTCCTTTCATCGATCTGTAAAAATTCAAACAATTGTTCCTCTTTTCATAATCTTGTAATACAAATGGTAGTGAGTATTTAGCAGTTGTTATCGCTCTGTATTTGTCACAAAGAGTAGTTAAGTATAAGCAGTCTTCTATAAAATAAACATAAAGAATGCACAACAATATTATAACACACACAATGATGTCAACAATATATAATTTAGCGTACCAATACAAACAATTGTTGATATAATATCCCAAGATATTGTAAAAAGATAGTATGACATAATTTTGATAGAAATCCTACTTCCTCTTCTCATGGTTTGCTATACAAATGGGCAGTTCTTAGCATTTTTTTTTAGCTCAGGAAACTCCCCCTAGACCAAAGATATGACATGTCCTCGTGCCATGAATTAGCAATAGGCTTCTTGGTATTTACTATTTTTAGGCTTCTTGGTCTTCTTGCCCAATGATGTTGGAGGGGTATCAACAAGTTTCTTGGACTTTTGGTCCGGTGAAGATAGCTTGAGAATGAGGGTTTGGGTGGAGTAATAGTCTCTAGATCAAGAGTATTCTTTATAGTCTTTATTGTAAGATGAGTGTTTGCAAATTGGTATATGAACTCATCCCACATTTTCCCCTTTTTTCCCAACTCGACTAAGACAAGTAGTTTGATAAGGCCGTGGTGAAATAGGATGTTATGGGGATTGGTTGCATTCTTCCTCGCTTGGGAAGACATCCTCTCAAGACTCTTTAATAAGTAAAATGGAAAATTCAATGGATTATTGAACTGAAAGTGAGCTAATAATCGAAAGTGATAGGCTTTAAAGACAAAATATCTACCTTCACATGTGATCAATCTGGTGATGACTATGAGAGCTTTGATTAGCTCTTGTTTTATCCACTATTTGGAGTATCCCTTAGCTCCATAGATGTTTTGAAATTTGGTTTTGAAAAACCTGTTATAGCTTGCTCTTGGAAAATGGTGGTGTTTAAACAAGCGGTCTCCAACTCTTGGTAGATTTGTGGTTGAGGAAATTGATTCCTCAGAGACCATGAACACAATGAATAGGAGCAGAGGAAGGATAAGAGTGTTCCATTATTATTTGTTTTACCATCATTCTCACACAATCCATTAATCTATCTCACATTTTGTAAGGCATGTAATCATAACTCCGTAATGAATAGTCTATAACGACAATAAACCAATTAAGTGGTCTGTTAAGGAAATATACGGTATTTTATAACACACATGGGATTGGCATTTCGAAGAAATAAAATGACTGCTGGTGTAATAACCTGTATCATGAAAACAATACACATAAATGTTTACAAATGTTTACTTCTTTTAAGGAATGTTATCATTTGTCAACTCATGAAACCCTCCCCCACACCTAAGTATTGTGACACCTCACAATCAAAAATATAGGAAACCAATCAGTTCTCCCAATAGCCAAAGATTTACAGCTTGTTAACTGTAGAGATAAATTTCATAGATTGGTCTGACGAGATGGTTAAAAGATGGCCCTACCTATAGGATAAGAGATCCTATATATAGATAAGAAGAGGTAGGGAAGATATTTTCAAGATAGTCTCAGAGTTAGTTCCCAATGGAAATTCTATGGAGTTCATTAACCTTAGCTTAACCATACATACTTCATGTCAGCTTTGTCTACAAGTAATGTCGTACATCATGACAAGTTTAAATTTATTATTTATTTTTTTTCAGATTATCATCCTCGGTAGGTAGAATCCCCCGTTGCCAGCAAGCATGTTCAGTTCTCCGGCAGGTTTAGCTAGTCATACCACAGGTCGGTACCCGCTTCCAACATACCTGTTCAGTATCCCGATGGGTTAGCCTCTTACACCCTCAGAGACTGACCCTCCATATTTTAATATTTTAGTATAAGATTGATTTATGAAAGAAGATGGGGGGACATCTCTGAAAACAACTTTTTCTTTATTTGTATTAGGATGGTATTTATCTTGGATGATGAATTTTCGTTATATATATTCCTTAGTGATTTTCCTTATGTAATGGGTACTTAAGCGGGCGTAGCCTATCTAAAGATATGATATAATCAAGTATTTTAGTCTGTAGTGGATGGTACCATTGGGAAATAACAAAAAAGGTATATTTAGGCTCAACTCACTTTCTTCTTTTGTAAGTTATTGTGATGTTTCCATGACTAGCCGCTAATCAAGCCTCCTTTTTACTCTTTAATAAAGATACTTTAATTACTTACTCAGGTTTCTTGGGGAAAATGTAGGAGATACCTCTAAGCTTGATGGTTATGGTATCAGTTTCTTATACAATGGTGAAGGTTTTCAAGAGAAACCGCTTCTTAAGATGCCTTGAGAAAAAGAAGATAAAAATATTTTGCAAAAACATGGCTAACTACAGCAAGTCATTACTCATTTGATGCTTAACAGACAACAAGGTTCAAGTATAGCAATGTTTTGAAGAAAAAATCTTCTTTTATATCTCCTTGAAATTGTCTACTCTTGGTGAAATAAATACCTGCAGAAATCTCTAGGACTATTTGTCAAAAACCACACTCTAAAATATCAAAAACTAACAAGATCAATGAGATCAAGTCACCAGAACATGTATCTCATAGTTATTTTATTAAAAAGAAAATGTAAAATGAGGTTTCATTAGACTTTAAGCTAAACTAACAATGTGCAGTTTTTATTTACTATCCTACCCTACCTAAAAAGAAAGGAAAATATTTATTCAAGTATAAGAAGTTTTCAAGTATAAGAACCATGTGTGAAGCAAGATAAGAAGCATACTCATATCCACATCTGAAAAAGTTACCGCAGTGATTACCTGGATATGAAGAACCAACCAACTTACTTGTTTTAGCATTAGAAGGTGTTGAAGAACAAAATAGTATTGTGGCCTGATGACCTCTTTAAACTAAATTTCAATGTAATCTTGATGTTTATCAACAATAATTTCTATTCTCTCCTTCATCATGCTATGCAGCTCCTCTTCTTATGGATGATTGATTTCTGAAGTACATAAATGATCTGCTGAGATGGATGTTGAGAACTCCTCAATATTAGGTCTTAGTGATTGCTCTCCACTAGATGTAGTCCATAAGTTTTCAGGTTCCTTCATAGTTTGGAAATGAAAATCATTTTGTACCTCATAGGACCTTGATTCTTCTAATAGTTCCGTAGAGGTAGATACACTTTTGGTTGCTGCCAAAATATGTTCTTCTTGAAAAGAAGAAATCTCGGTTGTTGCTAGGATTTGAGAAATTTACCTTAAGATAATGGTTGTTTTTGAGTTCATTTTGTTGGTTGATGGATCCTAACTCACATAGAGATTAGTGTCTAGGGTTCTTAAAACACCCAAAAGTTTTTTTATTATTATAGATTGTTTTAAGATTTTTTTTTTTTTTTTAATCACAACTACCCTAAAGATGAAAGACATATTTAAAGAAGATTTGTGCAAACCAAACAAACCACTCCTGCATAGGTGTGGGTGTCCAAAATTGGAAACCTGAAGGTAGTTTCGGTTTGGTTTCCATCTTCTTCTCCCTCCTCATGTCTTACATTGTTTTGATCCTTATGATCATCGATACTGGTTTGGTTTCCAAAAAGAGAGTACTTAAGTAGTTTAATTATTGAAGAGAATAAGGTATCCCTATGATGGGAAGGTATTCCTAATCTTTCGGTGTCTGGGACTCTACTTGAGCCAGTTGAGATTATTGGTGCCAAAGTTTTTGTGTCAACTTGAGAGACATTTATGTTGGTTGAACTACCAAACAAGGTATTCACCTGTTCAGGGTCTCTGATGTCTTCAAAGTTAGGATCTCTTGATGGTGGTAAGAAAACAAAGGTTCTGTTGTTTGGTTCTACGAAGGGCTCGAGTGGTCTTGCCTCATGTCCCACTATTACTGATGCTTCAACTTTTTGGTCTATAGTGATCCTTGTCTTAGTCTCGCCATAAACTACTTTAGCTCTTTGGATTGATCTAGCTCTTATTTTTCAGTATCATTCTATGGATCTTATGAGTGGAACGTTACTCCCCCAAGAAGGTTGGAAGGAACCTTGGTTGAAAGATCTAATTTAGATTTAATATATCTACCTTTTGGGTCTCTAGGTCTATTCATGAAAGTAAACAAAAACATAAAGAAAAAATACCATTGGGTTTGGGGGAACTTGCTATATCATATGCACAGGTTCTTACCTCTTGTCTTAACACTCCCTTGCCACCAAACTAATTCTAAGGTTTAAAAGTGATCTATTTCCTAACTATTTTTTACCTTGAGACAACTCCCTGACAACGATGCCAAAAATGATGGGTGTTCTATATGCACTAAAAAACACTTGAAAACCCTCAATTAAATTCTCAACCTAGGATAAGTAAACTTAGATTTGTAGCAATATATATGCCAACATAGAAAGGCTAGAGGTAGTATAGTCTATCTAAGGAAATGGGATATCTGAGAACTAATCTACTTAAGAAAAGACTACTAATGATCAAACCCTACTAAGAAACTTAAAATATGTACCCTAAGTAACCTTTAAGCAAAGGATCAATGGATAGTCCTAAGAAACCAAATGAAAACCCTACTTAAAGAAAACTAGTTCAATCATGACAATAAGAAAAGACAAACTATCTACCTAATAAGAAATAACAATAACAAACTACTTTAATTAACCTACTCAAATTCAATACACCACTATCCTATGAAATCAAGTAAATAGACAAGAAACTACCCTATCAAAGAAAAATAGGCGAGCAAGCAACTACCCTATTAAAGAAAGTAAACAAGCAAGCAAACAACTAGCTAACATATGATAACTTCTACATCAAGTAAACAAATCAAGATTACTCAATAAGAAACTAATCAAACTAATAAGCAAAAGTGAACTCTATTCTTAAATTAAACTTCCTAATTACTTCTAATTTATGAGAGGAAATCTTAATCTACTAAATTGCAAGCATCATGACAATAAAAGTAAATAAAAACTAATCTATGATAAGAAAGCTATTCTTCAATCTACCAAAGCAAGGAGAATCTCTAACCTACAAAAGCAAGGAAACTATCTTCTAATCTATGAAAGCAAGGAAACTATCTTCTAATCTATGAAAGCAAGAAAACTCAAATATAGTGTTTATCGTTATGTCTCCGGTATCTTATGATATCACGATGGAACTTAACAATTAATGATAACACAAGAAGGATAAACTCAATATTGACTTCAATAGAAAAGTGAAAAGTATGAATTAGGCAATCCAATGAGAATTTAACCATGATAGAAGCAACATCAACTATCCTTCATATCCATGTGCTTATTCAATCATGCATTAATCATCAATAATATCAAAACACTATTCTATGAAATTCAAATGCATTCTATACTAATATAAGCAAATTCACACTACTTTCATTCAAAACTAAACTTGATAATCAACATTAAATGAAAATTGCAACCTAAATCTAGAAAAGGAAATTGCATGAAATAAATTAGACTAATTCTATTTTAACAAATTAAATTGCAAATGAGGAAATACTCTGAAAACATCATAAGACAAGAAATTAAATCATAAAACTACATAACAACTATATAAGCAAATTTAAATAGCAATTAGATAAGAAAACCGAAAATTAGAAACTAGAACTAACACTATCCATCCATCAAAGCTTTCCAAAGAAACCGTAAACTAGAAAATTTGTTTTAACTCTGTTTTTAAACTCTATTCCAACATATGAAAAATATAGCTATCATCTAATTATAGACAGGGTTAGTAGCTAAGAACTTGCAAGTTCATTTCCTATTAACTAAAATATCATTGCATATTAACACTAGCCTCCATAATAACTTGCAAAACTGAACGAAGACAATTAAATCATAAACAATAATTTATATAGAAAATAAAGAGAATAAAACTCATGGACAAGAAATAGACAAAATGATGATTACACTACTCAAATCTACAATCATATTAACTAAATTTTCACCCAGACTATTGGTAGGCCACGCAGCAAGTCCTGGCTACTCTTCAAAGGTGAACCATGAGCTTCAACAACAATAATTCACCATTAAAACCCAAAACACAGTCTTTACACAGGTTTTAGCAAAATGTATGAAAAATAACAAAACAGAGTTGAATTGTCTATTTTCTCCCTTCACCATTTGTCTAACCACTGAGGTGGTATTTGTAGATTTATAAGATGAGAGCTTGACCACTGGGAGGATCAACCTCCTCTAAAAACAACAAATTACATTAAATTTGTTTTAACCGTTGGTGGCTCTTAGAAACTAAGTGAGCCAATAAATGCCCAGTATAACAACCCAAATCGAGTTGTCAGAAGCTTAGTAGCTAGAGGCCACAAGCATAAGAAAAACCCATGTCTTTGATTCGCCCATCGATGGACGCCAATATGCTAACCGCCAAATCTCCCATGGTTTTTGTGCAGGACGGAGTGTCGGATGGAGTGTCGGATGGAGTATCGAGTGGAGTACCAGACAGAGTGCGAGATGCAAAAACAAGCTGTGATTTTGCCGTGTGACACACAAAACATGAATTAGTTTCTTGGGATCATAAAAACATGTTGATTTATACTCAAAATCATCACAAAACATGAATTATGCATACCTGGTGTGAATCATAGTGATTTGACACAAAATCTCTTCAAAAACTCTTCAAAACAGGAAAATGCATATACATATTCAGCCAAAAAGGATTTAATTAACGTCATGAAATCAATCATATCATGGGTCGAACAATTCTATCTCCTCCCATGTCTTGGGACACATTTCCTTATTTAATTTGAAATGGCTGGCCAAAGGTGTACTAACTAGTTTTGCATTCTGCATTCTAAACCTCTCCAACACCTTCTCTATGTACTCACCCTAAGACAATGTCAAATTGCGATTTTTCATGTATCTTTTTATTCTCATACCAAGGATTTTATTTGTAGCACCCAAATCCTTCATTGCAAATGAATTAGCTAATTTATTCTTGAGCACATTTATATTCTGCATATTAGACCCTGCAACAAGCATGTCATCTACATACAATAGAAAGATAATATAGCTTCTATTTTCTAGTCTTTTAAAATAAACACAGTGATCAGAATGACATCTACTATCACCTTGTTCTATCATAAACCTTTCAAAAATCAAATACCACTTCCTTGGATCTTTCTTTAGGCCATACATGTTCTTCTTCAACCTACATACCAAATTCTCCTTTCCTTTGACCTCATACCCCTGTGGTTGTTCCATATAAATATCTTCCTCCAAATTTATTAAGCCCTAATATTGGCTTATTACCCCTTAATTGGGGCATATTATATTAGTAATGTTATTTTATTTATGTCGTCTCTAGGCCATTAGTTGTAATTATACCTCCTAGTCTCCTATATATACCAAGGAGACATTTTCATTTTGAATCATCTTGTACTTGAAAGTTTAAGTGGAGTAAAAGGAGGTTGCCCCCTCAAAGAGGATTATTGTCTAAAATTGTCTCTTTTTCAATGTGTTGAGTACTTTTTCTGAGGATTTTCTATGCTATATTGATATTTGGTTCTTAACATATGGTATCAGAGCTCAAGGTCTTAGGGTTTCGTTGCTACATCTGAGACACCTTGGAATTTTCACTATAAAAAAATTTCTACAATTTTTCAGAAGGAATGGCTTGGAGGATATTTAGTAGACAGATCAAGGTACGTTTTTTTAACAATTCAGCTCTTGAGACCTTATACTTTCGGAAATACATCCTATACAAGATAGCGTTCTGGAATCATCCTAAACTGATTCATTGTGGAATTTTCACTATAATTTTTTTTTTGTAATGTGTCAGACCCTAAACTCTAGAGAATATTTACAGAAATTGGTAAGGTAGCTTTGGTAAAATGTTCATCTTCTGGGCCATCTTAAATTTGTAGATACACCCTGTGTAAGATAGGGTATCTGACTAGTCCTATTAACTAGTCTCAAGAAGGTGTTCCAGGTAAAACAATCATGAATTCTTCCTAGAGTATCCAAATTGAGTGGGACTAGTTTCATTGGACCGTGGACAGTATGTAGTATTTACGGTGCAAGTTTTAGAATTTTATATCAATTATTTTATGTGGGGCACACTATACAAGTGAGATCTCTTGGAAAGGCCAAAAATTGGCAAGTTGTGGGGAAGTTACCATAATTTCCACTTGGCACATCCAATTTTGATTAGACCTATGGAATTGCAGAGAAGAAATATAATAAAACTACATAAAAGAAATTTTCATACCCAGAAGGGCTAAAACTTTGGAGATACAATAGAATAAATATTGTCTAGCAGAACCACCTCAAAATCAAGGTTCAAAAGTGATACTTGACCAACATGCCACCAAAAAAGGGAACTTCTACACCAAATAAGCCTCC
>JZKD02S1288058.1:349635-367877 GCA_000966675.3 Picea glauca | reverse complement strand
TCTTGTACTTGAACATTTAAGTGGGGTAAAAGGAGGTTGCCCCCTCGAAGAGGCTTATTATCTGAAATTATCTCTTTTTCAAGGCATTGAGTACTTTTTCTGAGGATTTTCTATGATATATCGATATTTGGTTCTGAACAAAATCCCCATGGATAAAATTTGATTTTACATCTAATTATTCAAGATTCAAATATTCTACTACCACAAGACTTAAAATATTCCTAATTGAAGTAATTTTAACAACAGGATAAAATATTTCATCAAAATCTATACCTTTCTTTTGTGCAAACCCCTTTACGACAAGTTTAGCCTTGTACCGTTTTTTTCCTCCATCTTCTTCCTTCAACTTGTAAACCCATTTATTCTGTAATTATCTTTATTATGTAGGAAACTGAACGAAGTCCCAAGTCTAGTTATTTACTAGGGAATCCATTTCCTCTTTCATTCCTTGCTACCACTTCTTTTTGGTGTCTACTTGCATTTCATGTTCATAACATTCTGGTTCACCAGAATTAGTCAACAATAAATAATACAATGAAGGAGAATATCGGTCATGGGGTCTACTTAACCTAGTATATATTCTAACAACACTTGTAGGATTTTGAGGTACCTATTGATCATGTTGTTGTACAGTTTGATTTATGGTACCTTTGGAATTTCTTCTTTAGTGATCTCGTCAAGCACTGTGGATTATGGTTTTTCTTTTTCCTATTTATTTCCCTACAACTAATCTTTGTACATGACCTTCTCATTCAATATGAAATATCTACTCTTAATGATTTTGTTATTTTCATAATCCCATAAGCGATAACCAAAATCATTAACACTATATCCAACAAAGGTACACTTCTTGGATTTTTCCTCAAGCTTTGTTTTATTTTTTTTATCAATATGGACAAATGATTCACAACCAAAAGTCTTCAAAAAAGAATATTTTATCTTTTTACCTGTCCATGCCTCCTCTGGAATTCTACCATCCAAAGAGCTTGAATTTCCTTTGTTTATTAAGTAAACAATAGTATATACAACATCTTCCCAGAAATGTAAAGAAAACCAACATGCAATCTCATACTCCTTGCACTCTCCATGATTGTCTTGTTCATCCTTTCTGAAACACCATTTTCTTGTGGTGTTCCTTGAACTGTATTCTCTCTACGAATCCCATGGTATGAACAATAATCATCAAACTCCTTGTTGCAATATTCACCTCCATTGTCTGATCTGAGACACTTCAACCTTTTTCCTGTCTCATTCTCAACCAAAGCTTTCCATTTCTTAAAAGTATCAAAAACATCATATTTTTTGTCGAATGCAATAAAATCATTTTTTTCTAGTTGCATCATCAATAAAATTAACATAATAATGAGATCCACCAAGATATGATACCTAAGTTCTTCCCCGTACATCTATATGCACAATATCTAACCTTTCACTCTTCTTTTCTTTTCCAACTCTGAGAAATTTGACTCTCTTTTGTTTTCCATAAACACAATTCTTACATAAATCCAAATCAATTTGTGTAAGATCTAGCTTACAAATTTATTTTTTGAAGTATATGCATTCACTTTTCACTCATGTGTCCAAACCTATGATGATACAGTGTTGTATCCACTCTTGTAGAAGCTAAAGAGAAAGAATAGTTAGTATTACCAATACATAAATACAATGTACCTACCTTCTCTCCTTTTGATATCACCAGTGATCCATTGGTGACCTTCCCCACCTTATCTATAGATATGGATATAAAACGTTCACTTTCTAACTACCCTGTTGAAATTATATTTTTCCTTAGATTTGGAACATGTCTTACCTCTTTCAAAAACCATTGGTTTCCATTTCTTTGCTTTATTTTTACCTTTCCCATTCCAACAATTTTGCATGGTGCATCATCACCCAAATGAACCTGTCTAAAATCACCTTGAACATAATCTAGAAAATTTTTCCTATGGGGTGTGGCATGAAATGAATCCCTTGAATATACTACCCAAGACTCAAAAATCTTATCTACAGAAAGAATCAAAGCATCTTGTAACACATAACTTGTTACATTTGCTTCCTGATTTTTCTCCTATTGTCTATCTCTTTGTTTTCTTGGAGCTATGCAGTACTTCTTCAAATTTCCTTTATTCCCACAATTCCATCACTCTATCTTTCCAAATATGGATTTGTATCTTTACTTGATATAATTCCCACGGTTCCTTGAGACCTTTCCTCTATCCTTTTGTCTTCTCATATTCTCCATGTTTAACACATTATCAGATGTCTCACCTATGATTTTTTGTCACATTTCCTCACTAAGGATAACACCAACAACATCATCAAATTTTAAATTGTTTGAACCAGAGATAGAGTTACTTACAACCATGACCAAGCCATTATAAATTTCTAGCAATGAGCACAAGATTGGAAGAGCCCTGATCTCATCATCAAAGTCCACTTTTACAAAAAATAGTTAATTAGTAATCGTATTAAATTTATTTAAATAATCTGCAATAGACCCACCTTATGACATCTTCATATTAAATAATATCTTCATTAGAAATACCTTTTTGGACGATGAGGGTTTTTCATACAGTTTATCCCATGCATCCATCAACTCCTTCGTTGTCGTTTCTTTTGAAATATTGAAAGACATCGATGTTGCTAGGCTCATCCCTATCATTCCTAGTGTCTTTCTGTCAAGAACCTCCCATTCTTCCTCCTTCATGGTCATTTCCTTATTTTCTATTCCACCCAATGGTAGGAATAAATCCTTTTGATATAATAATCTTCCACCTGCATTTTCCATAACTTGTAGTTTTGGTCGTTAAATTTCTCGACCCTAAACTTTCCATCTTCCTCCATTGGTCCCACTCAAACTATGAACCTTCTTTTCCTGTGAGTTACCTTTCACTTTGATACCAGTTATTAGAAAAATAAGATCGTCGAGCAATAAAATAAAAAACAAATGCAAAAATAAAACACAGAATATACACAATACAATAAAGACACATATATACATGGTTCACCCAGTGTGGGCTATGCCCACTAGAGAAATTGTTAGGTACTTTTGTTACACATTATTTTTTTCACCCCTATGAACTGTTAATGATGTAATCCTATCCTTTGTCTTTAGATGAATCAATTTCCTTAATCCCTGAAGAAGAATGAAGATGAATTTTCCCTGAGAAATGAATATGATATTTTCCTTTGTAAAAACCTTATAAATAGGGATCATCACACTCTGTTCAATTTTAATGGTGAGACAATATTGGATTTCCATAGGCTACACCACACTAGCCTGTGACATCGTCGCACTCTTCTCAATATTAAGGGTGTGACAATTTTCCGTATGAAGGAAGAAGAGAATCTTATCGATCCTTCTAGAAGAGAAGATATGAGGGTGAGTTGGCCTCCGATCGGTTTGGATATGAGTCACATCCCTAATCTTATGGGATCATCCTAACCTCCTCACCCTATCCTTTTCATATTATAAAAGGAGAGGAGTTCTCATTGGGAAAGTTAGCTTTATTGGGTTTGAGTAATTTTTGTAGCTTGGAGTTTTTGGGCCTATGTTGGCTTCGAGCTTTTCTTTGTCAAGATATATTGTGAGTGACTTTCAAATATACTGTCGGAGAATACAGGAAGAATAAGTGTGTGGGAAGCAAAGAAATATTGGAAGGGGCCTTACAACATCAAGGCATCAATTGTATTCTCCTTTTCATATTTCTAATACAAAAATATATTTTTTTCCCATAAAATTGTCCTTATTTTATTGTATGACTCCTTGATCACATACATAGGATTTTTTGAGTATACGTTGTTTCTTTCACTTCATTGGCTTATGTCTTTTTACAGGTTCAGAATCCCATAAGCCTTGAAATAGAGCGAGGATGACATTGACGAGGAAAAACGACATTTAAAAGGTATTCCATTTATCTCTTGCTAGTTAGTATGCTTGATAATTGAAACTTAGGGAAATTTTTATATTTTGTCTTGGTTTGTTCTACTTTCGGGGTGAAACTAGGGATATTAGTTTATGTCCGCACTTACCGATATGCCCGATAAACTAATTGACAATTCCACTGGGGAACAAATTGTTTTCCTAGTTTGTCTTTATTTCTTTCTTTGATTTCCTGGGTTTTGTTTTCTGAATCACTCGGAGATCCAGATGAACTCTTTGACTATTTAAATTCACTGGAAAACCTTATTTCTTTTTATTTATTTCTTCATTTATTTTTTCCTTTTTTCCTTCGATCGTCACACCCTGATTTGAGGGATAGTGTGACGATTTAGGATTGACGCACTCTTCCTTGAAGATAAAGTGTGATGTCATCTCTCTGTGGTATTATGTTACCTTGGATGAGATTACAATTAAAGCATATGTTATCCTCCTTAAGATTGTGTAAAAATAAAGAGGTACTCACCAGAAATGGTGGGGGAAAACTTGGGAAAGAAATATATCTAAACATGTATTCTATGGAAGAGTCGCCTTTGAAGATGACACCATTTCACTCACTTTGTGTCTAGGTTGGAAAATTTTATTGTCTCTTCATCATACTCCTTTATAATATTACATTTTGGTATGTGATCCATGTTGTTGAGTCAGTGTTTCCAAGACAATTTTCATGTCATCAATATGTTCAAAGAGAAGTTAAACTTGGAAAACCTACTATTGCATCAACCATTTATGTAGTCCTTAAGCCTTCTATTGCGTCGGCCATCCCTGATTCAATCCTGAATCACTCGTTACTTTGATATATTTCAAATATTCTTACGTGTTTCATGTCATTAATGGTGGATACATTAAGGCATTCATGTGACAAGTATTTTCTTGCCGAATGTATCTCATTATCTAGGAGTTAGACTTAGAAACTAATTGGTACCTTGGAACTTGCATGTCTTAATGGCAGGTTTCCTTGCTTTCGATAGTGGGTTTTCATCATTGACCCTTGATTGGGAGATTTCGTTGAGTGTTAGACTTCAGATCATTAATTGGCATTTGTTGGATTGTACTAGAGTACCTTGGGAGTCATTGGTATTAATGGTGATTTCCCTTGCACTTGTATATGATATTAAATAATGATCGGTAATCAAGTGGTTTCTACCATATTCGAATTCATCACATCTATTCGCATGGTTAGAGTCGTACTATAGAGTGATGGAGATGAAGACCCTAAATATTTTATGACATATTCAGGTTGTGTTGGACTATATTCAGATTGTACTATTGAATAGATCCACATTGTATGTCTTGTGGCTATGTTCAAATTTGAGTCTTTAACACATAGATCTACAATGTATTTTTGGTGGCTATGTTCATATTTGATTCATATTGGCATGGATACATAATGTATGTTTGGTGGCCATGACCTATCTTACCTGAAATGGATCTTTGCATGTCGAAATTTATGCTTTGAGTCATTTGTATTCCAAGTATGGGAATTCCTACCTCAGTGATGATATATTATTGTATTGTATTTCCTTGTTTGTTGGCATGTTTTTGACCAGAATGTTCCTTGTTCCCTACACACACTCGACAAAGTATTTCAGCTATCATTCTATTCTAACTTCATACTTTGGGGGGCTCACTGTTACACATTATTTTCGTCACCCCTATGAACCGTTAATGATGTAAACCTATCATTTGTCTTCAGAAGGATCAATTTCCCTAATCCCTGAAGAAGAATGAAGATGAATTTTCCTAGAGATATGAATATGATCTTTTCCTTTGTAAAAAACTTATAAAGAGGGATCGTTGCACTTTGTTCAGTGTTAAGAGTGTGACAATCTAGGATTGTCGCAGGCTGCACCACGCTGAACTGCAACATCCTCGCACTCTGCTCAGTGTTTAACATACAATATTCTTCTTCCATTTTTAGCTTCCTTGTGATTTCTTCTCTCTGAACTAAGAACCAAACAACAATAATCAAAACACACCCAAAAACCCAACCAAAAAAACCCCCAACTTCGACGATATTTTACATATTTACAAATTTTTGTCAGGGTGTTTTTCAAGCTCCTAATGAGTTGGCTACCACTCATGCTTGGCTGGTGACAACTCATTATGAGATGGATATAGCTCACACTCGTCTGTTTTTCCCAAATTTTGTGCTAGTTGTTATTTCCTCTCTCCTGTCTTCTCGTCTTTCCTCTCTCTTCTTTCTTAATATTATTTATATTCTTGATCTTTCACCTTTTCCCTATTCCATTCCAAAATCTTCCATCCCAAAATGTTCTTACTATGAAAAATGTGTAGTGAACAAGATTTATTAGACTAAATAATTAGGAAAATTGCAAAAACTAGGCACATATATGTTCAATGAGAGTATCCAAATTTATTTCTTCTTCTTTTGTTTTGATTCAATAGTCCAAATTAATTTTATTGGTGAAAATATGGAATCTTATATGCAATACCTTTCCAATGACAACTTCCTTTCTCAATTCCAATTCTTGAGCAGAAAGTTACATCCATTTGAATATTAGCCATTAATTCCTTCAGTTCACACCTAAACCGGGTGCAAATATGAACTATATTTATGCATCTTTGTACCTTCTATTTTGGATTTTTTTCAGGATCCCAATTGGTTTCCTTCATCATTATATTTTGGACAACATGTCCAAGTTTCACCTCTATCTAGGTTCTAGGATGCTAAATACAACATGTTGAAGTTTCAGCCCGGTTAATATTTTTGTCCCTGAAGCTATATGTACCTTCTATGCCCACTTAAACATTTTTAATGTACCCATAATTTTAATTTGGATCCATGGTTGTCATATATGGTCCAATATATTTCCATTCACTATTCTTATGCTCCAATCCGATTCCGGATCAAGAAATTATAGCACTCAGAAGTTAACTGGGTCTTGAAATTTACCCCTAATTGTTTGGCTTGTAAGTTTCTCATAAAATATCTCTTTGACCAATGGTTTACACCATTAGAAATATCTCTTCGATATATAATATTTCATATGTATAAACATTGTGTCTTGGTAGGACACATAGTTTCTAATTCAACTTCTTAAAAATGTCGTTAATGACTCGAAAATGGACTGCAAGTTTAACACCTCAAAAATACCAAAATATTCCAAAACATTATATTAATTTATGCTAAATTTAGCCACCTTATACTAACGGGGATATTAAAGTGGCACAAAAGTCCATATGGAACCTCTATAAGGATTCCATGTCATAACCCTTGCACACTTGTCCCTTCTCGTCAACTCCCATTACCTCCTCCTTTATTCCTTGGCATGCAGCCTTTATTTTTGGGCACCCACAGTCTGTAGTTTTCTGCATGGTACCCTTTTATTGGGTCACAGGAATGGGAGGGTCTCATTCACACCCATTCTCCATGATCATGTAAATTTACTTATTTATTTAATCTGACAATGAATATTCAAAGAATGTTGGTGACAACTGATGCCCACATTTCATTTTGGCCCCCTCTGCCCCACTAAACTTTAACACATAAGGGAGGGACCAAAAAAAGTAACCAAGGTTAGAGTCTAGGTGATGTGTCACACATTCATGCATTTCATCCCCCCCTACCATGGTTTATCCTAACTCCCACTCAATCGCCTTGAAATCAATGCAGGGTTGACGCATGTCCTAGGCTTGGGGTTCTGTCGGGTAGGATGACACCACCTTCGTGGCGCCAGTTCTCATGCCACCTTGCAATTTCCACTACCACCATGGTAGTACACATAATATATTTTCCAATTCATCTTGTTAACACATAATATTTTATTATGATTTGAGATAATTTCCCAAAATACATTGATATAGGAGAGTTTCTATAATTTTGGACAACTTGACTTCAAGTCAGGTTTTCAAGGGTTTTGAGAAGGATTTTGCAGTTATTGATGATTCCATTATGTAGAATACATCATAATATTTCCAACCATATCTATTGAAGCCCAAAAATTGTCTAGTAAGGCCTCCAAAAACCCTCTCAAAGACCACATTCCATTTCTACTAAGAGCACACTGTGCTTCTGCAATTTTTGAGTGACTAACTTAAAAAATTGATTATGAACAAATGGGAATGTATTTTTGAAACTTGGAGGAGGTTTTTGTTCATCACATACCAAATAAAAAACACCTCTCTCAGTTTTTCAAAAATTGTTATGTTTAGAGATATATTAGACATAGAAAAGGTGCTACGGAATCACCTGGCCAGACACACAAGTGGCGCTACGAAATGTGCATAATTGTTTTAAAGTGGCGCTATGAAATCTGGAAGTGCGCTATGGAATCTTCGGGCACTACAAAAAATAATTTACAGAGGATTAATCTCCAAATTTCCAAGCAATCGATTTTTTCAAGTTGGGTGTAAAAACGACTTAGAGATCATCCTGGTGAGCTATCACAAGATGGTATGAACGATTACATCAAGCATGTTTCAAATATTTTGGGAAAAAATAGTTAACAGGTGGAAAACCATCAAGGGATAAGGATACAGATGGCAACACTAGCAGAAACTCATATCCACCTTTCAAATGGCAAAAGACTCTATTGAAAACAAGACTATGAAATTTAGGAGAAGTTTTTACACATGTGATTTCTATTGTAAATAATCCTTAAAGTTAGTAAAACTTTTGTTACATGTGTCATTACATTTGTAACAACTTTATATTTTTAGAAGTTAGGTTAGGATCACTCGAGCCTTGGAAGGATGAGGCAATCTTTTCTGTTTTATTTAAGGTGAAGTACAGAAGAGGGAGAGAGGGAAGACCCAAGAGGTTTGAAGTAGAGTTTTTCAAGATCCAAGAAGGAGATGAAGGGGATGTGAAGCTTTGGTTTAATTGCAGAATTGTATTTCTTTCTATGTAAAGAAGTTTCAGTTGATAATAAAGCGCTTGATCAGTTTGTTTTTTCCATTCTTTGTTAAACCATTTTTCTCATTTTCATCTCCTTGGATATGTATTACTTCCATAGGATATATGTACGAAATATCTCTTCTGAAAGTATTATCGTATAGGATATACTTTATTCCTTGCCACAGGCTTATCTGAGTTGTAATTTAGGTTTTAGAAAGGTTTTCTAAAAATTGATTTTTTCTTCCAATTGTCATATGTATTGAATATCAAGATGCTCTTTGATAATCTTCAGTTTTTTTTGTTCCCCATACTTCTTCATTACATTTCTCTATAAGCATTGTAATTGATCTAAGATTTGTTGACTTGATTTTCTACTCATAGAATGTTAGGTCAGGGTTATAGTGTTTCATGGACTCCATGCCCAATGGCTTCATTACCTTCTTGATTAATTTTACCACTCTCAAAGTTTCCTAAAACCCATCTAATTCATTTTGACTTGAATATCTTTTCCTCACCTACCGGGGTACCTCTTCACTTCCAGTTCAAGCACCCCATTGATCTGACCCTTGGTTGGTGCAGACCCCAACCCTTGGGCCAAGATCCGCGTAAGATTGTTCTAAATCTACCTTGAATCAAATTGAATTTTTGATTCATCCACAGGGAATCCCACACACACACCACAGTGTTTCCCATAGGTCCTTATAGGTATGCCCACGTGATCAAACACTAGGCATCAACCCAAATCTCCTGACCAACAATATGATCGCGCCCTTTGCCAAATCAAGATTTTGGGTTTCACTATATCACAATTCGTATTGTTGAGTTTCCTGTATCTACAACCTCCGAAACTCGAAATGTCGAATTGCCAAAATATTTGGCCGTGTCCTCCTCCATAGTTGTGTCATGGTTCACGACTTCAAGAATTATGGAGTAAAGAACCCCGACCTCTTGTCTTCGAAACTGCTGAAATGTCGAACCCCGATGCATTTAGCAAAGGTTGGCTCCCCAATGAAACTTTTCATCGATTCAGAGTTTCGGACTTCACAATTTCGCGAATTCGGCTGCAAGACTCCCAGTTCTTCAACCTTCAAAACTCTAAAATGGTCAATGATAATTGATTCCGCCTATTGACGAAAATGCACCACCTGTCTTGCCCCCTGTACTATGTTTCCCATGTGGATTCTTGCCACTTGTCCACTCAAGCTTTTTGAATTTCGAAACTTGAATAACCCTTCAACAACCGTTCCTCTATCAATTCAAAACCCTGAACTCTAAAATGCTGCCTTCCATGGGATCAATGGCTATAATCCCTCATTTGATTTGATGACCCACGTTATTTTGGGCTTTTAGGTACCAGGAGTTCAAAACTCTCGATCCTAAAACGCTGCCTCCTCTGCTTCCCGACACCCAAAGTGTTGAAATCCTCAAATTTCACGCAAAAATCCTATCGCCACTCGCAACTTCAGAATTTTTTCTCCACTAGGCCCAACTCCTTGTCATCAGGACCCCCGAATTGTTGAACTTTGAAAATTCAAAACGCCGAAAATTATATGCCTCTACTTCACACATGATAATCCATTTCCTGATTCAAAAGTTCAAGTGACCAAGGGATTTGGCTTGCACTTTGTACTTACAAACCCCAATTTTTCGAAATGATCTTGATAGCTCGATGGTCATGATCAACAGTCGACATTGAATCTTGAAACTAACGTAATGGGTTCGTCTAACCCTTATCTACCTTAGAACTCCTCTGAATCCTATGGTCCTCGTGACTTCATGAGTTCTCCATGGAGAATTTTGACCATCTGATTCACTCCTCAATGGATCTCTGACGAAACTGACATAGCGCCATTCCACCAAACTTAACTTCTGCACGATGATTCAACTCCCCATCTTCCTTTGAATACTTCAATGGTGTTGATCTTCCTGAGATTTCTATTGCAACCTCAAGTCTTGAAAGGACTCCTCCATGCACTCTTTGTGGCAATCTTTCAAATACTTCTGTGTATTTGATTCTTCGACTCTGTGCACTCTCGGCATCATGAGTCTTTCACTCTTCAACCTTAGTTGATAAATTCTAAGGCTTCAACTAGCTTGCGCACACCTTGCACAACTTCTGTGCTTCACCTACACTTCTTCTAGAATGAGAACAACGGTATCCTTCATGAGGTTTCTAAGATAAAAATCAGAACCCTTGTCAACGCACACCTTGCAGACGTTTCACTGCACTCCTTACATGAACTCTCTCGGGAAGAGAAACAATTGAAACTCATTCTTCTCTCTCAGACTTCATACATTCAACATGAAATCATACATTCAACACAGAATAACAATAAAGGAATAACAAAGAGAATAAAACAATTGTAAGCATACCATTCAACATATGTAAACAACAAACATCATAACACCATGGAATATGAGTCAAAGCTTCATATATTAACTCAAATAATCTTGTACATGGGTTCTTCTCTACAACCCTCTGTTACATCTCAACAGATTATGAAAAATATCTCTTCTTCTTTTCTATGCTAATAATACAATAATACAATAATACAAGAGTGAGGGTGTCTATATCCATTTCCCCTCCTACACTCTAAACTATGTAATCTCTTAATTCCAATCTACCTACTTTCATTAACATACTTAAATGCCTATTACAATTTGACATATGGGAGTAATCCCCCCAGATCTGCTCATATATCCTAGGTATAAATGCAAAGTACGCCTCTTCCTAACTATTACATTAATTCTTTTAAGTTCAAAATTCAAAACGTTGTTCATAAAAACGTGTTATTTTTCCATCTGCACGTCCAGCTGCTCCTTTGGCTAGACACGTTTATTTGTCTTTGTACAATGCTCCTGCATCATACTCCCTTGCTTGAAAATTTTCATGAGCTCTTGCACGGTCTGTCCATGCTTATGAATTTCTGCTTCATCTTCCCAACTAGCATCTTCAACTAGATGTCCCTTCCATTTGACCAAGTATTCAAAATACTCTTTACTCCTAGACTTTTTTCTAACCTTCTTATCAATTGTTCTTTCCATTTGTGGCTTTTCAGCTATAGGCATTTGTTTTGTCCATTGAAACTCTTTGTGTTCCTTCTCTTCTCTTTCTTCTTCAACTCTGTAAGGGTACAAATATGCAACATTGAATATTGGTGAGATTCTGATCCCATCAGGTAATTCAATCTCATATGAATTTGCCCCAAATTTCCTTATGACTCTGCATGGTCCAATCTTTTTCATCTTCAGTTTGTTATATGTTCCCCTTGGGAACCTCTCCTTCCTCAAATGTGCAAGAATCAGATCACCAAATTCAAATTGAATTTCTTGCCTTTGTTGATCTGCTCTGCACTTGTATTCTTGATTTGAATTCTGCAATCGTTCCTTAATTTGGTTGTGAAGCTCCTTCATTGCTTCTATAAAGTCCTTTGCACTAGCACTCCTGAATTCATTTTGTTATGAATCTTTTAGTTCAAAAACCCCCCTTGGTTTCATTCCATATATAATCTGGAATGGAATATTCCCTGTGCTTATGTTGAGTGAATCATTATAAGAAAATTCCTCCTGTGGAAAAATGTGATCCCATTGACTGTGGTGTTCAGTCACTAAGCTCTTTAGCAAATATCCCAAGCTTTTGTTCACAACTTCTGTCTGTCCATCTGTCTAAGGATAATAATCTTAGCTAAAAGATAAACTTGTCCCCAGCTTCTTCCATAAAGTCCTCCAGAAATGTCCTACGAACTTAGTATCCCGATCAAACATGATACTCCTTGGTAAGTCGTGAAGTCCGATGACATCCTTGAAAAACAGGTTTGCAATATGAGTTGCGTCACTGGTTTTCTGGCATGGTATGAAATGTGCCATCTTTGAGAATCTGTCGACTACCACAAAGATTGAATCACATCCTTTTTTTGTTCTTGGTAGTCCCAATATAAAATCCATGCTCACTGCATCCCACAACCTTTCTGGTATGGCTAATGGTTGATATAACCCTCTATTCTACCTTTTCCCTTTTGTGTGCTGACAAATCTTGCATCTGTCCACAAATTTATTAACAACTGTCCTCATCCCTAGCCAAAAATATGACACATTTAACTTTCAGAATGTCTTATCATGACTGAAGTGTCCGACCAATCCTCCACTGTGTTTTTCCTTCAAAATGTTCTCCCTCATGGAACATTTTGGAAAACATAGTTGATTTCCCCAGAATAATAATCCATCCTAGATCATATACTCAATCCATTGGCTTCTATCCCTGAGAAATGGATTCTCAGATGCCTCATATGCTTCCTTGAAATCTGGGTCATCCCTATACATTTCTTTGACGTTATCAAAACATAAAGTCTTGACTCTGAATTCCTGCATAAGCAAATGTTTCATGCTCAAAGCATCAACAACTTTGTTAGCAATTCCAGAAATATGCTTGATCACACAAGTAAAATTCTGCATGAATTCAACCCATTTAGCATGCTTTTGCTTCATCTTCTCCTGTTGAGTCATGAATTGTAAAGCATGATTATCACTATACAGAACAAACTCTTTCGGAACCAGATAGTGTCTCCATTTCTTCAATGCTTGTATGACTGCATAGAATTCTTTGTCATATGTTGAGTACTTAATCTTCATTTCATTCAGTTTCTCACTAAAATATGCGATCGTCCTATCATCTTGGCTCAATACCTCTCCAATTGCAAATCCACTCGCATCACACTTGACCTGGAATGTCTTGCTAAAGTCCGGCAAAACTAGAATTGGTTTCTCTGTGATCTTCGTCTTCAGCAAATTGAAACATTTCTCTACTTCTTCTATCCAGTGAAAAGATTTATGTCTTTTCTTCACTGTATCCATCATTGGTGTGTTGATTCCACTGAAGTTTCAGATGAATTTCCTATAGAAACTTGCTAAAGCATGGAAACTTCGAACTTCAAACACACTTTTTGGCGATGGCCAATTCTTAATTGCATTTACCTTTTTCGGATCCATCTTCAACTCATTTGTAGAGATAACAAAACCCAAATAAATGAGTTATGTCCTCATATATGATGATTTATTCATATTAATCAGCAATTTCTCTTACTGTGACCTCCTCATCACTGAAGCTAAATGCTTTAAGTGCTCTGCTTCTGTCTTGCTGAAAATTAATATATCATCAAGATATACGATGACAAATTTCCCTATGAAATCCTTCAGGACTTCGTTCATCAATATCATGAAAGTACTAGGTGCATTACTTAAGCCAAATGGCATAACAAGCCATTCATACAACCCCTCATTCGTCTTGAATGTTTTCTTCCATTCATCACCTTCTCCCATTCGAATTTGATGATACCCACTTTTCAAATCAATATTTGAAAAAAACTTTTCTCCACTCAAGCAATCCATCAAGTCATCCATACTTGGCAATGGAAATCTATATCTGATGGTAATCTTATTGATTTCCCTTGAGTTTGTACACATTCTCCAGCCTCCATATTTCTTTGGGTTGAGAAATGTTGGAACAACACATTGACTCAAGCTCTCTCAAATCAATCCTTTGTCCATTAAGTCCTGGACCTGTCTCTTGACTTCCTCATTTTCCTATGGCATCAACCTGTATGCGGCTTTTTTTAGTAAAGTGTCTCGAGGTATAATATCAATGTGATGACTTATACTCCTGATAGGTGGCAACGAACAAGGTAGTTTGTCCACTACTATATCAGCAAATTCTCCCAGCAATTCCTGGATTTCTTTTGGTAAATCATCTATTCTCGTACTGGTCAAAACAATTTTGGGCTTCCTAACCAAAATAAATTGTGTGTCTTCCTTCTTCTTAATCTCCTTAAGAAGTTCCTTCCCACTCATGAGAAATACAGTGTTGCTCATCTATGTTTTCACTTCTTTATCCTTAATTGGCAGCAACATGTGAGTCCTACCATTTTTTTCCAGGGTGTACATGTTCTTTCTCCCATCATGAATCACGTTCCTATCATATTGCCATGGTCTACCCGAAAATAGATGAAAAACATCCATGGTAATGACATCACATAATATTTCATCCCTATATCCTCCTATTTTAAATTCAACTAAACATTGTTTAGTGACATTTACCTGATGTCCTTTTTGTAGCCACAAAACTCTGTATGGGCTTGGATGTACAATAGTCTCCATCTCCATCTTTTCTACCATCTCTATAGATACGAGATTGTCTATGCTACCGGTATCCACTATGACTTTGCATACCCTGTCATTGATTTTGCAAGCAGTCTGAAACAGACTGTTTCTTTGGGTTGGGTTCTCTGCCTCCTTCTCCGGCTTCAAGAGAACTTTCCTCATCATTAAGGATCTTCCACCCTCAGCATATTCTCCCTCAACATTCCATCCTTGAGCTTCGTCAATGTGATTTTCACCACAATCTTTTTTCTTATCTAGACACTCATAGGATTTATGTCTGATCTTTCCATAAACAAAGCATTTTACTTCACCGCCTCTGCCTCTTCCTCTTCCTCTGGCTCGAGGAAAAGTATTTCTATCATCATATTTCCATCTCTATGAGATTCCTCCTCTCTCATGTTGATTTTGAGATTTCTTCCCCTCTTCTTTAGGTCTTTGAGTTCTATCTTGGGAAATTGTTTTTCCTTTGGCTTGACTTCTGCCTCGACCTCTTTGACCTTGCTTTTGGCTTAGCTTTTTTTCAGCCTTCAGAGCCATCTGATAAGCATCCTCCACACTATGAATGGTCATCATGCTCATATCATCTTGAATGTCATATCACATACCATTCATGTACCTGGCAACTTTTTCATCATCGTTTTCCTGATGACCTGCCATGGTGTTTATCTTGTAGAACTCTTCAGTGTATTCCTTCACTGACATCAGCTTTTGTCTCAAATTATGCATCCTCTGAAACATAATGATTTGATAATCCTTGGGTATAAACTTGGCTTTCATCTTTGCAACCATTATATCCCATCTCTTGATTTTTTGCTTTCCTTTGCAGTGTCTGTCAGCCTGCAGTTCATCCCACCATAGTGTTGCATGCCCTTTAAGTCTATTAACGACATGTTTAACTTTCTTGTCTTCCTCGACATCCTCATAGTCGAAGTATTTATCCAAAGCCCTAATCTAGTCTAAAATCTCTTCAACATCTAGGTTTCCCTCATACATGGGAATATCCATCTTTCCTCTGGCATCTATCCTTGCAACAGACCTGAATAGGAGTTCGTCTGCAACATCTTCAACTACGAATTCTTCTCCTTTGTTTCTTGTTTCATTTTCACTTTCATCTTCGTTGATATCCCTAGTGTCAATTGTGCACCTTTGTGCTATCTCCATGGCATCAAGCCTAGCACGTAACTCTCACATTTCTCTTTCTATTGTTGGATCAGGCATTGGCCTATCTCTTCTCCTCAACATCATGGTTATAAAATGTTCCCCTGTTCTCTCTACTACAGAAAGAAAAGAAGTTGTTTTGAGCTCTGATACCAAATGATGCGTATCAGACTACTCCTTTTCCTCTAGATCCCTCTACCTGAAATATATAGACAAAATCAAACTCTGATACCACAAATGGTGCAGACCTTGACCCTCGAGCCAAGATCCGCGCAGGATCATTCTAAATCTGACCTGAATCAAATTGACTTTTCAATTCCTCCACAGGGAATCCCACACACCCACCACACTGTGTTCCATAGGTCCTTATAGGTATGCCCGCGTGATCAAACACTAGGCATCAACCCAAATCTCCTGACCAACAATATGATTGTGCCCTTTACCGAATTGGGATTTCCGGTTTCACGATATCGCGATTCCTATTGTCGAGTTTTCTGTCTCTACAACCTCCGAAACCTGAAATGCCAAATTGCCGAAATCTTTGGTCGTGTCCTCCTCCACAGTTGTGTCACGGTTCGCAACTTCAGGAATTATGGAGTAAAGAACCCTGAGCTCTTGTCTTTGAAATTGCTGAAATGTTGAACCCTGATGCGTTTAGTAAAGGTTGGATCCCCAATGAAACTTTTCATCGATTTGGAGTTTCTGACTTCATGATTTTGTGAATCCAGCTACAAGACTCCTAGTTCTTCAACCTTCAAAACTCTGAAATAGTCAACGAGGATTGACTCTGCTTATTGAAAAAAACACGCCACCTGTCTTCCCCCCTGTACTCTATTTCCCATGTGGATTCTTGCCACCTGTCCACTCAATCTTTACAGCTTTCAGAACTTGAATAACCCTTTGAAAACCGTTCCTCTATCACTTCAAAACCCCAAACTCTGAAATGGCACCTTCCATGGGATCAACATCTATAAGCCCTCATTTGATCTGATGACCCACGTTATTTCAGGCTTTTGGGTACCGGGAGTTCGAAACTCTTGATCCCAAAATGCTGCCTCCTCTGCTTCCTGACACCCGAAGTGATGAAATATCAAAATGGCATGCTAAAATCCTGTCACGACTCATGACTTCAGGATTTTCTCTCTCCTAGGCCCAACTCCTTGTCGTCAGGACCCCTGAAATGCCAAACTCTGAATTTCCAAAACGCTGAAAATTCTACGCCTTGTCTTCACACATGATAATCCGTTTCACGATTTGGAAGTTCGAGTGACCAAGGGATTTGGTTTGCACTCTGGACTTACAAACCTCTATTTGCCAAAATGATCTTGATGGCTCAACGGTCACGATCAATGGTCGACGTTGAATCTTGAATCCAACATAATGGGTTTGTCTAACCCTTATCCACCCTGTAACTCCTCTGGATCCTACAGTCCTCTTGACTTCGTGAGTTCTCCATGGATAATTTCGACCATTCGATTCACTCCTCAATGGATCTCTGACCAAACTGACATAGCGTCATTCCATTGAACTTAACTTTTGCGCGATGATTCAACTCCCTGTCTTCCTTTGAATACTTCAAAGGCACTGATCTTCCTAAGATTTCTATTACAACCTCAAGTCTCGAAAGGACTCCTCCACGCACTCTTTGCGACAATCCTTCAAATACTTCTGTGTATTTGATTCTTCGACTCTGTGCACTCTCGACAACAACAATATTTCACTCTTCAACCTTAGTTGATAAATTCTAAGGTTTCAACTAGCCTGCGCACAACTTCCATGGCTTCTATGCTTCACCTGCACTTCTGCTGGAATGAGAACAGCGGTATCCTTCCTGAGCTTTCTGTGTTAAGAACCAAACATCAATATAGCATAGAAAAACCTCAAGAAAAGTACTCAACGCCTTGAAAAAGAGATAATATCAGATAATAATCCTCTTTGAGAGGGCAACCTCCTTTTACCCCACTTAAATGTTCAAGTACAAGATGATTCAAAATGAAAAGGTCTCCTTGGTATAGATAGGAGACTAGGAGGTTTTAATGGCCTAAAGCCGACATAGATAAAATAACATTACTAATCTAAATCACAACTAATGGCCTAAAGCCGACATAAATAAAATAACATTACTAATCT